>JAJONR010032240.1:0-90147 GCA_029582245.1 Solanum etuberosum
CCCCCCCCCCCCCCCCCCAAAGAGAACGCTCACACAGTTAATGTGTCTTTTTAAAAGTTCGAGACAACTTCAAGTGTTACTTTATGTCGTTTCTCTACAAATTACAACAACATACTCTAATATAATCCTAAGTAGAGTATGAGGAAAGTGACGTGCATGTAGACTTACTTTTTCTTGAGAAGGAAGCTCTTAGGGTTTATTTAGGATTGGAAATTAATGACTTAAAAATAAAAGAAAAATGTTTTAACACTTTTTTTTTTCTCTTCATATGATAAGTCTTATAGCACATTAACTCCAGATTTGTGATTGCCTTTCCCCTAAACTCAAAAGAATTAGTTAACTTTAGCAGTACGTTAACAACAAGGAGCACACTTAGTTCATTTTTGGATCACCTCAACATGTGGATGAAGCTTATGAAAGTATGTGACATCTTGTTCTCATTCCTATCAAAGAGTCTCATTATTCTCTTCACCTGAGACTATATATACATAGAAAACAAGTCATCTAGTTGTTCCTCTTTTTGTGAAGAGATGGAGAAAGAACGTACTGGATGGCTCACTCATCCTTAAGGGAAAAAATAGTTGCACCATAAACTTTAATGACAAGATAATCCTCTTCGGGAGGTTGTGAAATAAAAGTGATAACAGATGTAATGAAATCTACTAATCGTAAAGGAAGAGAAAATGTTTTAGTGGATGGATCTCAATTGTTGAGAGCCATCGTGAAAAAGTTATGATTGCACAAGACTTTTTCTAGGTTGAATCTTGGGAACTTATCCAAGTTGATAGTGAATTTCAAGATGGTAGTGTTAGTGTCTCCATTTATTTTTGTAATTAAAAGTGTGATTCTGTAATTTCATATATGCTTCTACATGAAGTAGAAACAGAGAGCGAAATATTGAATATTGAACAACATAGTGATTTTTTATATAATTATTAAAATTATGGGGTTTAGATTCTTTAACAATATCTCCTTATCATTGAAGCAATCTCTAAAAGCTTATTTTCAATACAAGTGGTTATAATTGTAACTGAATTGAATTTGGTGTTAAGAAGAAAAAGGAATAAAATGACTTGTGCTTTTGATTCAAGATTTTACTAGTCTTCAATTGATATTTGAATTTTGTGTAATCCACTAATTATATATATAGAAAAAACAAGTCATTATCTTAGGGCCTTATATATTTAGGGAAAAAAAGTTGCAAAGATAATTATATAAATTAAAAGAAAATTCACCAACTAACCTTTATCCTTTTTTTTTTGTAAGAAAAAAAAGAAGAGACATTAGTCTAAATGATCCAACAACACACATCAGTAGACTCACTTATTATTCCTTTTCCATTTATGTCCAACTTCGTGCATTCTTTCATTTCCTTTACCTGACACACCGCATCAGGGAAGGGATAAACCGTGCAAACTCAAGCTTCAACCAAAAACTTTGGATGTAAATGGTACTCCAAACTCACCTATACGGGGACTTGTCCCACATGTCCAGCCAGTACATCAGTAATCTCATGTTCCAAGGCCATCAACAAATGTCTTTCTTCCCAGATCCCCTTTGGGACCTAACAACCCTCACCCCCAAGTTTATGCCATGGTTTCCAATGGGACAAGGCAACGAGGAGGGAAACCTTGGAAAGTTAACTCTTTCAGCGCTAGTCGCGCTAAATCAGAGAAACAAAGAGTTAGAAGAATTACTAGCAGCAATAGAAAAACAAACCACAAAGGTTTATCAGTTGGAAAATTCGATGACGACGAAATTCAAAGGGATGACCAGAGAATCTATTTTAATAGTCTGCCCAGCCGCGATATAAAAATTTGCACAACTCTTGAGGAACCGCAAAGGCGAAGTGCCGCCAACAGTTTTGAACCCTCTGAGGGATTCAAGAAAGGCCTCCCAACTCAAGAAGGGGAAGGGTAAAATAGAGACACTAACAAATCATGTAATGCTAATAAACTTCAGAATCTGAAATGCTAGGGGTCTAACAACACCTCATTCAGAAGACAATGTCAAACACTTGTTCGCATGCATAAACTTTCCATGATGGTTATCATAGAAACAACGATGACTGACCATGCAAAGATCACCGAAGACCTGGGCTTTAATGCTCAGATCCAGTCGGTAGCAAAAAGACTATCTGGTGGTATAGTGATCATATGAAAATATGATACACTCAAGTTTGACGACATCTTTGTCACAACCCAATCCTTGGCTTTTCTCTGCAATATATGCTAGCCTTGACCATGTTGGTAGAACTACCCTTTGGGATAACCTTTAGAGAATCTCCCAATTCTAATCAGGCGGCTTGTTCATTGGAAGAAATTTTAAATAAACATGTGTCACGTAATAATTGGTGTGTGATAACACATACTTTTAAAATCTGGGACTGATTGAAAAATAATGTAATAATATCAGTTCAAAATTATTATTTTTTGGGGGGGGGGGGAGGGATAATAGAACACTCACATAGTTAATGTGTCTTTTTGAAAGTTCGAGACAACTTCAAGTGTTACTGTCTTTTCTCTAAAAAATACAACATCATACTCTAATATAATCCCACAAGTAGAGTGTGAGGAAAGTGACGTGTATGTAGACTTACTTTTCCTTAAGAAGGAAGCTCTTAAGGTTTATTTAAGATTGAAAATCAATGACTTAAAAATAAAAAAAAATGTTTTAACACTTTTTTCCTCTTCATATTAACACTTTTTTCCTCTTCATATGATAAGTCTTATAGCACATTAACTCCAGATTTGTGTTTGCCTTTCTCCTAAACTCAAAGGAATTAGTCAACTTTAGTAGTACGTTAACAACAAGGAGCGCACTTAGTTCATTTTTGGATCGCCTCAACATGTGGATGAAGCTTATGAAAGTATGTGACATATTGTTCTCATTCCTATCAAATAGTCTCATCATTCTCTTCACCTGAGACTATACATACATAGAAAATAAGTCATCATGTTGTTGCTCTTTTTGTGAAGAGTTAGAGAAAGAACGTACTTGGATGGCTAACTCATCCTTAAGGGAAAAAAATAGTTGCACCATAAACCATAATGACAAGATAATCCTCTTCAGGAGGTTGTGAAATAAAAGTGATAACAGATGTGATGGAATGTACTAATCATAAAGGACGAGAAAAGGTTTTAGTGGATAGGTCTCAATTATTGGGAGCCATTATGTAAAAGTTATGGTTGCACACGACTTTTTCCAGGTTGAATCTTGGGAACTTATCCAAGTTGATATGAATTTCCAAGATGGTAGTGTTAGTGTCTCCATTTATTTCTGCAATCAAAAGTGCGATTCTGTAATTCCATATATGCATCTACATGGAGTAAAAATAGAGAGGGCAATATTGAATATTGAACAACCTAGTGATTTTTATATAATTATTAGAATTATGGTTTAGATTCTCTAATAATATCTCCTTATCATTAAAGCAATCTCTAAAAGCTTATTTTTTACATTCGATAGATATCTTATTTTACTCTTGTTTTCAATACAAGTGGTTATAATTGTAACTGAATTGAATTTGGTGTTAAGAAGAAAAAAAAATAAAGTGACTTGTGCTTTTGATTCAAGATTTTACTAGTCTTCAATTGATATTTGACTTTTGTGTAATCCACTAATTATATATATATATATATAGAAATAACAAGTCATTATCTTAGGGCCTTATATATTTAGGGGAAAAAGATGCAAATATAATTATATAAATTAAAAGAAAATCTATCGACTAACCTCTGTCCCTTTTTTTGTAAGAAAAATAAGAAGAGACGCTAGTCTAAATGATCCAACAACACACATCAATAGCTTCACTTATAATTCATTTTTCATTTATGTCTAATTTCGTGCATTCTTTCAGTTCCTTTACCTGACAAACCTCATCATGGAAGTGATGAACCGTGCAACTTCAAGCTTCGACCAATAGCTTTGGATGCAAATGGTACTTCAAAATACCTACACGAGGACTTGTCCCACATGTCCAGCTGGGTCATCACTAATCTCATGCCCCAAGGCCATCAACAAATGTCTTTCTTCCCAGATTCCCTTTGGGACCTAACAACCTTCACCCCCAAGTTTATTCCATGGTTGCCAATGAGATAAGGCAACGAGGAGGGAAACCTTGGAGAGATGACTCTTTCAGCGCTAGATGTGTTAAAGCAAAGCAACAAAGAGTTACAAGAATTACTAGCAGCACTAGAAAAACAAACCACAAAGGTTTATCAGTTGGAAAAGCCAATGACGAAGGAATTCAAAGGATGTCCAAAGAATCTATTATAATAGCCTGCCCAATTGCGATACAAAAATTGGCACAACTTTTGAGGAACCGCAAAGGCGAAGTGCCGCCAACAATTTCTTTGTACATTCTGAAGGATTCAAGGAAGGCCTTCCAACTCAAGTAGGGGAAGGGTAAAATAGAGATTCCAACAACTCAAGTAAGCTGATGAACTTCGGAATCTGGAATGCTAGGGGGGCTAACAACACCTCATTCAGAGGGTAGTGTCAAACATTTGTTCGCATGCATAAACCTTCCATGATGATTATCTTAGAAACAATGATGACTGACCATGCTGAGATCACCGAAAACCTGAGCTTTGATGCTCAGATCAAGTCGGCGGCAGAAAGACTATCCGGTGGAATAATGATCATATGGAAATAGGATACACTCAAGTTTGACAACATCTTTGTCTCAACTCAAGGGATCCATGTCATGGTTAAGGTAAGTAACCTACCTAATACTTGGTTTTTTCCTGCAATTTATACTAGCCTTGACCATGCTGGTAGAACTACCCTATGGGATAACCTTCATAAAATCTCCCAATTCTACTCAGGCGGATGGTTCATTCGAAAATATTTTCACGAGGTCCTCACTGTTAGCGATAAATTTGGGGCTAGATCTATTAACAACAAAAAATCTAACTTACTTTGAAGTTGCCTCAACCATTGCAAATAATAGATCTAGGGTTTAGAGTGAGCAAATACACCTGGTCTAATAAAAGATACAAATCCTGATCCAGCCTTATCTTGGATAGGCTGGACAAGTGTAGGGCCAACGACACTTGGATCCTGAACTACCCCGAATTCAATGTCATCCACCATCCTCCAACCCATTCTGAACACTTCCCCCTTCTGATCAAGCTTATTAATGACTGGCTCAATAACCACAACATGCCCCTTATTTGAGCCTTTGTAGTGTTGCCACCCCATTTTCCTAATCTTGTCCACATCTCTTCCAACATCCCTAATTTCTTTACTAAGGCCATTGAACTCTTCCAAAAAAGAGTCCATGGAATAGGCACACTTTTGGCAACAATTTTAATAAAATGAATAAAATCTTTGCTAAAATTGATGATCTTCAATTCTAAATTTTTTTGAAGACTTCTGAAAAATCAAATCTAGGATTACTTGGCTTAGTGATGGTAACTCAAATACTAGATTCTTCTACACTTCTACCATCAACAAAAGACGTAAAAATAAAATTCTCACCCTCAAAGATGACTTCTGGAATTGATTTTTAGACTAAGCCTCCATCAAAGACCATGCTACCCTCTTTTACTCCAACCTAACGGTCATCTCTCATCTCCCACCAAGGCTAACTTTAGCATTGAGCCCAATGGCCTCACTTGTGACATGGCCAACACCCTTGATAATACCTTAATAGAATCTGAAATAATCGTTATTAAGGGCTTCAAACCCTCCAAAGACGGAGGCCCCGATAGCCTATACCATTTCTTCTACAAGAAGTACTGGACAAGGTTAAAGAGAAGGTCTTTGATTTCTTCAACCAAACCTCCATGGATAGTCGCATGGATCCCCAAATGAATAAAATCCTTATGTATCTAATCCTTAAATGTCAGAATGCTACTACACTGAAGAACTGCAGGTCTATTGGCCTGTGTAATACTGGCTACAAAATTGTTACCAAAATCATTGCCAATAGAACCAAGCCCTACCTCCCTACTATCATTGGACCAAGCCAAGCTAGATTCCTCTCTAAGAGGAGGGCCTTTAACAATGTCATCATTGTCCAAGAGTACACCTCCCACTTTAGGAAAATGAAAGATACTAAGGCCAACATGCTCCTAAATTGACCTTGAAATAACCTTCGACGGACTGGAATGGTCAACTTTCCCCCAAGCTCACCAAACTCATCATGTCCCGCATCACCACCACATCCATCTCTATCCTCTTCAATGACTCCAAGACCAACTATTTCTACCATTCGAGAGGCATCAGACAAGGAGACGCCATCTCGATGTACATCTTTATCATTTGCATGGAGAAACTTTCTAGGAACATTGATAAGATAGTCACACCAAAGTTTGAAATCCTATCACCATCTCCATCTTAGGACCCAAAAATATCTCACCTTTTCTCTGCGAACGATCTCACTCTTTCCTCCATTGCTAACAACCAAAGTTTCACCAAAATCATGCAAATCCTGAATGACTTCTACAAGGTCTCGGGACAAAAAGTCAACTCTGGTAAATCTAGGGTCCTTTTCTCCCAGAATAGTTCTACTAGCAACTTTGATACTTGCTCTTCCTTTATAGGCATCCAAAGCAACACTTCTTTTGGTAAGTACCTGGATTTTCCATGTTTCACTCTAGACCTCTGAATGTTGACATCTAATTATAATTTATAACATGTACAAAAAGGTAAACGGATGGAAAACTAAGTTCCTCAACATAACTAGGAGAACTGTATTGGCGAAAGCCTCTCTCAGTAGTAGTCTCTCTCATGTAATTTAATACATCCAGTTGCCTGCTAAAATCAATCAATCCATTAAGAGGATCCAAAGGAACATCATCTGAGGAACCACCCTGTAAAAAAAAGAAACTCCACCTCGTCGCCTGGGATAGAATTGCAAAAAATAAAGATGAGGGGGGACTGGGGATCCATAAGAGAAAGATCAAAAATAAATTCTTGCACATGATATTGGCCTGGAGAGTTTTCCAGTATCCAACAACCTTTGGGCCAAGATGTTATACTACAAATATTGCTACACCATGGTACTTGTAGTAAAAGAACCACCTCTAGAATCTGGAAATGTATTGCCCAGGGATGAAACATCTGCACTGCCAATGCCAAGTGGATTTTCAACAAAGGCAATAGAATAAGATTCCTTGAAGACAATCGAATTGACAAACTTGGTCCTTTAAGAAGTATGCTCCACGACCCCTTAAACAGAAATGAGGATCACTGGATGACAAACACTTTTTAAAATAATGGACAATAAAACTTTGAAAGCCTCTCATTTCCCATTTCCGACACCATTACCCAAACCATCAAGGAGAACCACCCAATTCTCCATTCTGACAGTGAAGATAAACTGATTTGGGGGCTCACGAGCAACAACATCTTCTCTACTAAAAGTGCCTACTCTTCATTAGAGTAAAGCAATTTCACCCCTATGCCAAGCACCCTCCCTAAGTTTGGTTGGATATAGAAGCTTAGGATCCCAAACAAAATCAAAATATTCCTCTGACTCCTCCATCACAAAAGGCTTCGACTAACCAATACCTCCACAATATTGGCATAAATCTAGCGGCCAACTGCTTCTTCTGCAACAACAATATGAATGACATAGACCACATCTTCTTCCACTGCCCTAAAGTCATAACCTTTTGATGAAATCTATCTCTCCAAAGTAACCATACCACCGCCATAGATACCACAACCATAAACTCCGACAACATGCTCACTACTTGGAACCCCCTTAAAGCACAAGAATTTCAATCGTTTAATCCCATGGGACACGATCATCCTTTTGCATGTGGAACATTTGGATCAACAGAAACGATAATGTGTTCAACAAGAACAATAACCTATACATGTTTTGAAAAAAATAGGCTTCACAAAGCTTAACTTTAGAAAAGAATGTTCATACATTTTACCTAAAATTTAGGGGAGATGATTGAACTTCATGAGCCATATATATGCATGAATTTTGAAAAAAGAATGTGTTTGGTATGAAGGAAAATATTTTTTTTCTTTTTGGAAAATAAGTTTGTTTCTTACTTATTTTCTAGTGTTTGGTAAGTAAGCAAGAAAAATTATTTCATGATCATTTATATGTACGAAAATTATCTAAAAAACATTTATATCTCAAGAAAATCATGCAGCAACTAAATACGTACTTTAATAAGGAAAAAATTATCCCTATATATGTTTAAGATACTATGTTACGTTCTATAAACCTATTAATTAATAATTAGTAATATAACATAATTATTACGACTGATAACATATATGATTTAATTAATATTTAATAATTTTTTAAAAAAAATGTTAATTATTTTTTAAAAAGATAAACAATCAAAGGCACATATATCGCCTATTGGCTCTAGCCGCAATTGAAAAATACTCCCCTCGTTTTACATTTTCTTTATTATTATTTTAAAAATAAATTTTCACGTGTATTTGTCCATTTTGTTACTTTAAAAAAGGCATATACGTAGTTACGAGAAATAGATAGACATAAGCATATATTATGAGTCTATTGATTGAACTTGTATTTATTCAAATAGTGCTTTTGTTGTGTAATTTTTTTACATTTTTCGTCAAATTTGTTGCACCGCCATTGCAATACTTTAATTATCAAATTAGCTCTTGATAAAAGCAAACAAATTGAGATAAAAGAGAGTAGAATATAATGTTAGATTATCACATCAAAACCAAAATATAACTTTTGGATCCTGAATATTTATTTCTCATTAGGCTTTAAATGATTAATATATTCGTTTCTTTAAAGATTGAAGCAGAAGTAAACTAAAAAAACTGACAAGAAAATTATATGGACATATATAACTCAATTAATATATATAGGTCCAAGTACAAATAAATTAAAATCTTTACGATACACAACGAATTTGTAATTTACACCTAGCTAGTTAAAAGCAAAAGAATAAACCTATATAAAATTCACACCAAATAATCTGATTTAATTTATGTGTCTTTGAATGACTTGGAAGAGGTCAAGTCCTTGGAACTAGTCGGAGATAGTTCACCGCCGGCAGGTATGTCGGCGAGCGCGGCAGCCATCCGGCGAATGCTGACGGAACGAGCCGTTTTGAAGCTGTAAGATCTCTGTGTCTTGGAGAATACATTTGAAGACTTTGATAAAATCAAATAAACCAAAGCTTGGACCAAAATAAAGAGACCTATTTTTACCAACATATTTTCATCAATCTCCATATTTCTAGAGCTATTAATATATATATGAATTTGAAGATAGTTTAATATGGAAGAGGAAATTTTAGAATTTGTGAGAAAATGGTATGTTGGAGACTTGTATAAATAGATTGGGAAAGAAAGAAAAAAAAAAAAAAGAGGGGTTGAAGCGTGTAACTTTCAAATTAGGGGACAATTTGGTTTTTGTTTTTGACACGTTAAAGTAGTACCTTATCAAGCAAACTAACGGCTGCATGGAATTTTCCCTACGAATTTAAGTACTCAACACACTTCTAGTCTGTCATATAGGCGGAGTCAAAGTTTTTAATTTATGGGTTTTGAATCGTAGTTATTTTTGTTTAGTGGAGTATTGATATATTATTTATATCCTATAATATAAATATAAAATTTAAGTCAAAACAATTGAGTTCTGTTGAATCTATAGTGGAAGGACTGGTTGGGTCACCCATGCAGTTCTAGATCTCAAATCATGATATATTATACTACTTCCTCTGTTTCGTTTTACTTCGCCTGTTTTATCAAGAAAGTAAGTATTTATCAGGAGTTCATTTTATTAAATTAATCTTATTAAATAATAAATTTATGATTTAGAAATCTAAATTTTACTATTATGATAATATGGAAAGAAAACATTAATTTTCTCTTGATGTGTTAAAATAGACAAGTTGAAAAATAATCTATTTTTAATATAAGAATCAAATAAAATGAAATGAATAGAGTATTGATTAATTAAAAAAGTGTTAACTCGAGGAATCATTAGTATAAGCTTTAATTTGTACACTTATAGAATTTGTTAATTCAGGCCATAAGTGAATTGTATTTACTAGATCTGTTATATATACATAAAAAAAAAACTTCAAATATGAATATCAAAAAATAAAATACAGTGAGCAATAAGGTGAGATGAACATGTCCAAAAGAGGATTCTAGAAGATCATCTGGTACATAACCAATTTTCAACGATTTGGAAAATTAAATGTTAATTTTCTCAGAGACATTTGACCCCCCTGTTGAACCACATAGTACTACAGTAGTACTATTTATCTCAATAATTATCAACATGATCATATTCAATCTAGAAAAAGGTTCAAAATTGACCACATTTTTGAAGAACTGAAAAAAAAATTAAAAAATTCAATTTCACAAATTTATGTTGGTGGTGGGAAACATAAGCTCCTTGATAAAATAAATAAACAAAGTGATTTGAATGGGAAATCAAGTAATTTCCATGAAATAGAATTTGCTTGACCATCACAATTGATTAATAACAGAAAGGTCCTTAATAAAATAAAATAAAACACTTTAAACAATCATATGTTGCTTTAACGCCTAAATTGCTTCATTATTTAAAATTATTGCGTAGCAATCAACTTACGTGTTATCTATGTAGAAAAATTATCACGTGAACTTAGTTATGGACACGTATATATTTATTATATATTAAGTATACTTAACTTAAAACTGCCTGACTTTAACAAGTGGATAAAATGAAGGGAAAATTGTATGAAATAGCAAATTATTAATTCAAATTAAATGTTATAGTCATAGTTTATTTTAGTTGTAATTCGCAGCAAACATCTCCTTTTTTTGCCATCTGATTCGGTATACAATTAGCCATTTTCGGTATACAATTAGCCATTTTATACATTTCGGTTTAAAATGTATAAAATGTGTTTGTGTTTGTATAAAGCGAGAGAAAAATGTATATACAAATCAAATACATTTTTATGTTTTCGTCCTATACACTTATAATTATACAAATACAAATTACAATTTATAAATGAATTTATACAAAACTGAACAATTTGTATAAAATTGGATGTTTGTAGCGAATTATACAAATCAAAAGCAATTATGCAAACTATAGCTATAACATACTAATATAATTTTTATGTTTGCTATATGTGAAAGTTGCTCTAAAATTAAAGCTTTCGTGAATTTCGTGACCATCAAGATGAGTCATGTTTTAGGCTAGCTGCTGCTAATTTTTTAAGCTTAAGATTTAATTGTTTTATAGTGGTCAAATTTAAACATCTAATTTTACTTTTTAAAATTAATTGTATGGGTGTTAGAAGAGGAGTTGGTATCAGATTGATAAACATATTAATTATAAATTGTAAAATAAAAATTACTACTTGATTAAATAAATAGGCATGGACATACCTAACTTTTCAAAAGTATGTTTTATTAATTAAGGGTTCGTAACACATGACATGCTCTAACTCAAGTTCTAGGAAATTGAGTGTAACTGTTATAAAATATGGGTGAAAATTGACAAATTTATAGTGTCAAATAGATGGTCGAGTCAAGTACTTTAGAAACTTAAAATGAATCATTGAGGAACAGGTAGGAGCTTGACGAGGTAGGATAAGGGAGTACTTAATCGGAGCGAGATAAAACCATTTTTTTGAAAAATGCTAAAATAAAATAAAATTGGATGAATCAAAATCTAGCAGGTCAAGGCGTAATTGTTAAGAAGTCCCACATCAATAGAGAGATGGAAAATTGGTCTCCTTATATGGACTTTGGACAAACCTCCTCTCATGAGCTAGCTTTTGCAGTTGAATTAGGCTCAAGTGTCATAACTTTATATGGTATCAGAGTCAGACTCATCCCAATTTATTGTTCACCAATGTTGGACTCCCATTTAGAAGTGTTCACGTTGAGATTTTGGACGTATCTCCTTATATGGACTTGGACAAACCTCCCTTATGAGCTAGCTTTTGAGATTAAGTTAGGCCCAAATACCATATCTTTAAGGTAACCTCTCCTAACCCGCCCATAGACATTCCATCTAGTTAGTAGTTGAGCAATGACACTTCTAGGGTCGTGATTGAGCCAGCATTTATCTCCCCTTGTGATAGTAGTGTTGACTAACTTTCGTCCACGGCATATTAATTTGTTAGATTAGACAAAAGCATCAACAACTACTAGGACACACCAATCCAATTTTAAATGATTTAATAAGTCGTGTTACATATAAATCCAACTTTTGAATTATTTCATCTATTTCAAAATCTTTCACGTTTTTCACTTCTTCAGAATATTTAAATTAGTGAAGTTGATAATTATGTTCTAATATTTCTTTTTTAATTATTACATGAAAATTGACTAGATTATATCTCAAAGTTAAATTCCAACTACTATGCTCAAGTATAAGTCCATTTAATTTGGCTCCAAGTTCCAACCATGATGAAGCTTACTAGAGATACATGTGTCATGTGTTTGTAAGTTATTGCGTGTTGCTATGTATATAGGTTGATGTTGTTCATACAAACTTATCTAAACATCAGTATCATAAAGTATATCTAAAAATCAAGAAAAATTATAACTTATATAATTCAAAATGCATGTAGTTAAGAAATTCAAATTGAATTTTAGAAGACAAATCAATCCAAGTCCAATTTTGATCTGAAAGTTTTATTGCAATACAACAAAAAGGTAATTAAGAGTTTAAGACCAATTGAGATTGAAAGATTATATGTTACCACGTAACATGAAATTAACCACACGAATTTTCATAATAGTTATCATATGACACATGCTAAACGCTTTAAAATCATGAGAAAACCAACCCAAATTAATTAATCAATAGTTATATATGGGCTATTTATGGCATTTTAAATCTCACCCAACCCAAATTAATTAATCAAGGAGGCTTTTTAAAAAAAAATTGATTAATAAGTGGTCTTTTCGAGATATATGTAGCCAGTCAGGTGTCAAAGTCGCAAATCAACAACCATCTTGCATGCCTTGTGAGTGGAAAAAATAATAAATAAACAAATACATCTATATATCTTGATTATATTAAAATAATGCGTTTCATACTCAACCATCTTGAGTTGCTATATATTATCTTTATGGGCCTAATTAACTATCCTACTATTAAAAAGGAAAAATAAAATAAAAAGACCTTACCATTGGAGATTAAATTCAAGTAATCGAAACACATAGTTCAAATTTTTACAATGACCAATCAATTACATATAATTTACAAGATTTCACACCAAGTACTAATTGGATTTAACTATATATCCATGAACAAATCAAAGAATAAATAAAAATTAAAGCTCACGAAACCAAAACAAAAAAATAAAAATCCAAGGCCTTGTGATCTTTAATAGTTGTTATCTTTGAATAACTTGAAAGACTTAGAAGACGTCAACTGATCCTTGAAGGAAGAGGGAGATGGCTCACCGCCGACAGGTAAGTCGGCGAGTGCAGCAGCAATCCGGCGAATGCTTAAAGAACGAACTGTTTTAAAGCTGTATGATCTTTGTGTCTTGGAGAATACGTTTGAAGATTTTGATAGAATCAAATAAACCAAACCTTGGACTAAAATAAAGAGTCCTACTTTGATCAACATATGTTCATCAATCATCATTGTTGTTCCGATTTTGATAGACTACGTACAATAGATTCTTATGAATATTTTTTTGAGATGTGAAGAAGAAGAGATAATATGAGAAAAATGGTACGTAAAAGATGTGTATATATAGAAGAAAAAATGAACAAGGAAGAGAGTGAAACTCGTGACTTTCAAATTAGGCAGCCTCTTAAAAAAACAATTTAGGCGCCACTTGCCAGCTCAGCCATTGACATGGTGAAGAAGCAACTTTTTTCAAGTAAAAGGCCTACGCGGAAATTTCCATGATATTTGACCACATGTCTTCTCTATCAAGTTATATTAAAATAAACATTAAAAAAAATAACAAGAATTTTCTCTTGTCCCTTCTAAGAAACAAGAAAATAATTAATTACAAAATTCACAAGTTCAATTAATTACGGAATTTTGATTTTGTGTATTTATCATGTATAAATCTTCGTAGTGAGTTTGATATAGTAATCTAAAAATATAGAGTAATTAATTAATAATCTTTATAATTAGATAAATTTTTCATTGATATTAAATCTTAACTTCTTTTTCACTCCTTATATATTACTTAAATAATTATTATGTTGTGGATAATTTTTCTTTTTCTTTTTTCTGGAAGGGAGAAAGGGGTAAATTATATTTTGAAAATTTGTAAAAGTAAAGAAATAAGGTGCCCAATACTATAATTAATGAGTTGATGAAATGGGAGTACTTGACCATCAAGATCAATAACAGAAAGTTCCTCAATAACAATAAGTATACTTTTTAACAGCCATTTGTTGCTTTAAGGCATAAATTAATAGCCAACTTGTTTTAAATTGCTTCAAAGAGTGGATAAAATGAAGTCGTCACTGAACATGCACCTCGTCATGGATTACGGTGACCACTAATTTTTTAAGCTTAACATATTGATCTAGTTGCCACGGTCCAAGTTTTTTATCGGTATTTGTAGATTATGAAATTTTATAGGATTCGAAAGGTTTTCCTATCCTAAATTCTAGCTCACGCATATATAGAGGATAACATATTCTATTGAAGAAGCATCTCGAATATCCCATAAATTTTTTGAATATTCATAAAGAGTTTAAAACAATTAAATTTTATTTTTCTCAAAATCTATTTGATGATCAATTACATCACAAGGAGGTCCAAATTATCATGTGCTCCCTTATAAGCATTATATGATTAAATCACAAGCGTAAAATAATAATTCCACTATTTGCTATTCATGAACTTTTTTCTAATTAGCTAAATGTAAATCTTGACCCAAAAAATATAATGTCTTTTTCTAATCTATTTCATAATATTATTGAAAATTAAATTATTTATAAATAAGAAAATATAATAATTAGGACATAATAAAGAAAAATATGTTATGGAGTATCAAATTTGACCGAGTAGTAAAGTCAAACTTTAACGAGTTAGATAAATGCATAAGGTTAATAACATATCGATCATGACCATTTTTCAAACATTATTCTTGGTCAGTTCAACATCCAATATAATGGCATATATCGGCATATGTTGATATGAAAATAACAACATGCACGAAAGGGACCAAAACCAATCACCATAAGCCACAAAAATGTCTATGTTGGTCAATATTGTTTTCTTCTAAGAATTTCATATAAATTCGTTTTGAATTTAAGATGAGATTGAAATGTTATCTTTTAATTAAGTCTAAAATAAAGTTGACCCAAGGATTATTGACCAACCATTTTAGGAGAGGCAAGGACATATATAATGTGAAATACATTGAATA
Organism: Solanum etuberosum; assembly: GCA_029582245.1. Taxonomy (NCBI): domain Eukaryota; kingdom Viridiplantae; phylum Streptophyta; class Magnoliopsida; order Solanales; family Solanaceae; genus Solanum; species Solanum etuberosum. The sequence goes on from JAJONR010032240.1 coordinate 15,330, forward strand.
ATTGATCTGGTTTAATTAGTTCAATTGGTTGAGTTCTTACCTCAAATGCAATTACAATTACAAAACATTTTTGATGCCAAGTGTTGTTGGGAGTCCCACATCGGTGGGTTATCATCTTTGCATAATGAAAAGACTTTTAGAGTTGAATTAAGTTCAAAATCTATTTCTTTAGCATGATATTATAGTCAAATTTCTTATGTGATCGTGGACAATCCTTTTCTCGAAGGGATTCGGAAGTATGTCATAGAAATCTTTGTTATGATAACCTCTGTTCTACATTGAAATATCAAATGTCGCTTTGGCCGAGTGGTTAAGGCGTGTGCCTGCTAAGTACATGGGGTTTCCCCGCGCCGCGAGAGTTCGAATCTCTCAGGCGACGTATTCTTTTTTTGATTTTCACTTTCGTCTCCAACTGTGAATACGAAGAAGGCATATATATAAAAACCAGTAAATTAGGAAGTTAAAATACAGAAGTGAGCACACCACATATGGTAAGAAAACAAGGAGATGTGAAAGTTGAAATTAAACAACAAAAAGAGGAACTTATTCGAAAGCGGTTGGTTATATACTAGGCAGGAAGCTTAGAAGCTTCGAGATCAGCAGCTTGCTTGATCAAACTCTGTTCACTATCATCAAGTGCCATTTGAATCGGCGATGAACCAAGTCCATCCGCGATCGCCAGCATAATTTTCCTCATCTCGTTCCCAAATTCCTCTCGGTCGACAGTGCCGTTGTGGTCGCAATCAAACTTCTCGAATATGGAATCATAGAGGTCGGTGAGTTCCTCCGGCGTGGCAGCGACGTCGACGCCGAAGTGAGATTCAATGAGATGGAGAGATTCGAAGGCTTTGCGGAGCTCGGATCGTGACAAAACGCCGTCGTTATTCAGGTCCAAATCGGTAAATCCCTTATCAATTGACTTTGTGAAAGCCGCTTCGTCGTTGACGAAGTCTCGAATTGTTGATCCGTCGATGATCACCACACCCATTTTTATTAATTTTTTTTTGAAAGTGTTTGAGAAATTGTTCTAATAATTATGAGGTACTACTGGTAGTGATATGGGGAAATTGGAATAGGATTTATGGTTGGGGAATTATGCCAATTTGTTAAATTAATTAGAATGTGAAAACTACGCCAACATATTTTAAGATAAAGATATACTTTCCCAAAGTATAAACAGTCGGTGGATACCTTGTCATTAGAGCATGAATATATCATATTATGACACGTGGTTCTCTCCTTTGATTTTCTATTACTGATACTTCTTTGATATTCGTATGGAAGCTCGACTATAATTCATGTTGTGTAGAGTCTTATTCAAAAGGAAGTCTTCCTATCAAAGAATTCTCTATACTCAAAATAAAAGTCGAGATCTTTGATTAAGAAAAAATAGTCCTACTTAGTACTCACTGCACCATATCCTTTAATAATAGGAGTATGTTCTTTTCGTTTTTTTATACTTCCTCCAACCATTTTTATTTGTCATGATTTCCCTTTTTAGAGTCAAACTATAAGAATTTTTACTAATATTTTATGACGTATTTTTTATCATATTAATATACAAAAAATTGCAATTTACAGTACTTTTTGTATAGTTTTTGAAAATCTAATTTTTTTTGTTTAAAATAACGAATTAATGCAATCTAATTTAACTTTAAAAATTAGTCAAATTAACATTTAAAAAGTGAAACATGACAATTAAAAGTGAATAGAGATATGAAAAGAATATTTGTTCCAAGTAGGAGATGTGCAATGGTGCAAGTAACGAGGATGGAGGACAACCACTACTTTTTTCATCAATACTATCCCCTTTGTCCCAAAAAAGAATTATATACTTCCTCCGTTTATTTTTATTTGTTACTGTTTGATTTGACATATTTATTAAAAAATAATTATTGATAGAGGTACTTTATCAAATTATTCCTATTAAATGATGTTTAATATTAGGTTTTGAAAAATGATTTGGAGAATAGATATTTAATATTGAGAGTTAAACATAAAAAAAAATATTATTTTTTCTTGATATGTCAAAAGTAACAAATAAAAATGAAAATTTATATTAGAGATAAATGACAAGTAAAACTGATCGAAGGGAGTATTTCTTAATATTGATAAATATTTTATAATTTTTAAGAATCACATAGTATAAGAGTGAAATTACCTCCTATCTCTACTATTTTTTTAATTACATAAATCTCATGTTTTTAAGGTCATTCGGATACATAACTAATTGAGTGAAAACATTATTGTTGATACATAACTACCGTCTGGTGCGCGTAAAAAGGGGGGAATTTGAAAATTAAATATAGATTCCGTAATTGGCGCTTTCCAATTTCACAAGACTGTCAATTATCCAGTGACATAGCGTAATAGATCCAAACAATTAAAAATTGAAATTTCAAATTTCTTCTCCATGTTCTTGGTACATCTCTATTTCATTCATTATCCAAACTTGATAAGATTCATAATGAATATTTCAATTTTACTAAGGCATTCGAGAGTCTGGGAAACTGAGGTTAGATATGAACAATACCAAAGTAAAGGAATCATAGTAGGGGAAAATCTTTCATGCATGAACTTAGTTTCGGTCACTGCAGCTCAATTGAATATTGATAAATTAAGAAAGAAAATTGAGATCTGATACATTGTAGAAGGTAATTTGTCTCCATTGATTATTAGAAATGATATGAGAGTTAAAAGATCTGATAACAAAAGATATGTGAACAGTAATATTGTGTTGTATTCAACTTTCTTTGATTTTTTGAATTTGTTTGTTGATATATTATTCATGATACATTGTTAGTTACTACTTTATACATAAATATGTTGCATCATATGTGTTAGATTTTTAGACTTGTGTTTCATTGTGTGGTAATTCTAAAGTATCAGAGACATGTAAAATACTTCTTCGCTTTTTTTAGTGTATCATTGACGATGCATGTGTAATTATGGTACATAGGTATGAAATGCATCATGCAGTTGTTCTGTATCTGAAACATGTAAAATGTTGAGACAATATGGTCCGTTGAGATTATTTGTAATAATGTATCTTGCATTGTTTGTTTTTTTTGGAATGATACATGAAACAATAGCAAATTTTTAATGTATCTTGTACAATTACAACAATGAAAGGGGGGAGTGATGACTTCTAACATCGCGAAATGTATCAATGGTTACGTTGCTGAGGCACGATAACTATCTATATTAGACGTTTTGGAAGAAGCTAGAATTCTATTAGGTTCATGGAACTGCAAAAACTAGAAAATAACATCTTATACCTTATGACATAAATTTTTTTAATACAACTCATCACAGGAGATGACATAAAAATTTTAAAAGAAGAATCAGATAATAAAATACATATCCTGGGTAATGTAGGTCTGAAAATTGCTGGAGCAACTTTTCTACCTCTTTTCTCTGGTGTTTTTTCAACATTGACTTTCGATGATGAAGGTACATCCTTCTTTGCTTTTGCCTTCTATGAACTTTGATTTGTCATTGTTAAAGGGTCATGCAAGCTCTTAGATCTGTTTTCGGTCCATTTAGGATCATGAGAATCAAAGATTCGACTAGTGTTAGGTGTATCAATTTGGGTAATACTAATACTAAACGAAGGAGCATCCATATGTATCAGTAAAAACGATGAAAAATAATTTTTTTTAAAAACAAAGAACAGTAAAGTAAAGAAGATGAAACTATCTATTGATAGATTTGAAATTGATTGACTGGAGAGAGAAACCTTTTGAAATTCAAATTAGGATGAAGGAGATAACTGATTTGATAATGCGAGTGAAAATATGGAGGGATTGAAGGAGATAATTGATTTGATAATGGGAGTAAAAATAGGGAGAGATTGAAGGAGTGAAATTAGGAGTGAGAAACGTGGATTTGGAGCGGAGAGGAATAATGTATCCGGGCGGCTGAGTTTTGGGTTAAATATAGAGATTTTTGTAATATTTTTAAATGGTAGGGAAAAATAGAAAATGGGGTAAATACTGGTGTGTAAATAGGTAATTTATCCTAAATAGTTACTAATATTATAAAAAAAAATTTACTGAGGTTCCACTTATTTGATAAAAAAATCATAAAGAGATATTTTTTTATTTAAGAATTCATTTATTTTGAGAATAATTTTGAAAATTGCAAAGTTTTTCATATTTTTTAAATTTCATGTCAAACCCTATATTACATAAATTGGAAGGGACAGAATAGTTCTTTTTTTTCTTTTGATTTTTCCCGACATTAGAGATATCAGTTAAATTTGGATCACACACTTCAGGATTCATTTAAGGGTGACACTCCCAACATGATTTTCAGAATTCGGATTTGAACCTGAACCCTCTAAATAAGAATAAAGTAGTTCCACCACTGCAACTCAACTATGTTGTTTGGGAGAGAATAGTTCTCTACTGTGTCTTCTTGAATTTGCATATTTTAATGTACATACACTTTTAGTTGAGCAGTCGTCTTAACGTATATATATTTTTTTTTGTAATATTTGAAAAAAAAATTAAGCTAAAAGACATATTTGAAAATTAAAGTTGTATTTGGTTATACATTTTAATTTTTTTAAAAAAAAATTGAAATTTGTGAGTGAAAAACTGTCAAAATTATTTTTTCAAACTTGAAGTTCGTCTTTTATTTTATTTTTCGGAATCAGTCGGATGTATAATTTATAATATTCAAACACAAGTTGATTGTCTAAATACTATTATTCAACATCAAGTTAGAATATATTTTGATACTTTATCCAAATTTTATTTAAATGCTCTTAGACTTTACAACTGACTTTTCTTGTGGCATATATTCTGCTCAGTCTAATTCATTCTTATAAATCTCTTGTATTAAGGGAAGAAAATATGAAACAATAGGTGTTAAGCACAACAATTTGGGCTGCAGCTTGTGCTTCCTCAAGAAAATATCTTCTTAACATGGATTGTAATCCAGTACTCTGAGTTGCCATTAAATATGAGCCCACATCAACGAATGTACAAGTATAAACCATGACATGCTTCCTTAGTTTAAATCACGACATTAAAAGATATTTTGTTACATTTCATATATTTTTAGTTTAAGATCATAAGATTTAAAAAAAATTATTCTACTTTCTTAGACTTTTGGCTCATTTGGTTGGGGAAACAAGTTATCCCGAGATTAATTATCTGAGATTGTTATCCCACCCTAGGATAAAAATAATACTACAATCTCAGATTAACTAATTTGGTGATAAGTTATCTTTTGATTATTTTTTTGAGTAAACTCATCATAAAATTAGTTTTGAAATTTATTCTTCACATCAAACAAGTCCTCAATATCTTGATAAGCATTAGTTAATGACACATTCCACTACTATGGTCTATGTCCCAGGGCCTGACAGCCAGTTGGCAAAGGTCTTCTGCCTTTTCTTCTAAATGCCTCTTCTCAATTCTTATAATAACCGTATTGTACTTCTCTCCCAAAATAGCCATTATGTTTCTTGACCTTTAGGTTCATCTAAGGTCAAGTAATTCACTTGATCTATTATTCTACATAAATACTTCTGTTAAGATTTATAATTTGGACGGTAGCATCATGCCTTAGCTTTTCTAGTGACACTTCTAGGTACTTCTTTATTACTAATTTGACTTGTATTGAAATATAATATCTAAATGTTCCCTAAAGTGAACACCACATATCTTAATAAAATGGGGTGTACCCAAATCCAGCCAAAACTTCCATTTCAAAGAGTCGTACGTAAACTAGATAAACTTTAACATATTACATTTTATAACGTGACCCCTTCATTAACAGATTAACCTAACTGAGTTAGATAATCATCCATCAAACACCTCTTCTTCCTGAGTCAGACTTGGTCAATGATCTAAGTCTTACTAAGAATTTGACATTTTTATCCCTAGTTGACCCTTCTTTCTTCTTCTTTTTCTCCGGTGAACCTTCCGGCCAATGATCCGGCGACTCCATCAATCTCCTACCTATGCTCTCCGGCGTCCTTGCCATGTCATCATACTCATGTCCGCCATCGGTAGCATCCACGTCAGCACCTGATATCTTTGCTTGCATGGCGGTCAACGCGGACTTCACCGCCACGTCAGCATCCCTCCTGTTCCTCAACAAGATCTCTCCTATATGAGCTGGCGTGAGGGTCCCACCTGACCTTATGCAGCTCTCCACGACTTCGAATAGCACGTGCGAGTCCAACCCTAGGTAATTCTTCACCAAGACTTTGAAGGCATGCATCCCGCACGTGCCAAGGCTAACATGCATGTCCATTCTCCCCCATCTAACCAACGCCGGGTCTACATTGTCTTTGTGATTTGTAGTGAAAACAATCACCTTCTCTTCTCCACAACACGACCATAGCCCGTCCGTGAAGTTTAACAAGCCAGATAACGTCACACGTCCGTTTTCTTCTGCATTATCGCTCATCATGACATGGCGATTTTTCTTCTGCATTGTTTGGATGTTCCTCCTTTTTGTCATCCTATCGCCCGTTAAGTTAACAGAACAATCGATGTCTTCAATAACGATGATGGATCGATTTGTTGTTTGTATGAGTAAAGCTCTGAGCTCAGAGTTGTCAGAGACTTTGCTGAGCTCGAGATCATACACGTCGTAGCAAAGGAAGTTCGCTATAGCAGCAATGAGGCTAGATTTTCCTGACCCTGGAGGTCCATATAGCAAGTATCCACGCTTCCATGCACGTCCGATTTTGTGGTAGAACTCTTTCCCTTCTGAAAATGCAGTTAGGTCATCCATGAGTTGTGTTTTCAGCTCCGGTTCGAGAGCGAGTGTCTCGAACGTGGAGGGGTGGCGAAAGGGGACAGAAGACCAGCCAGATTCATACGAACCGTGGCCGTTGTTCGTGAAAAGCCTCCTCTCACGAGAAACCCTCTCGAACTCCTCAGCTCGAGCAGTTACCTGCCCGAGATAAGGAGTGAGGAGCTCAAGTCGATGACGTTTAGGGAGTTTGAGGGTGAAGCTACGCTTCTCCTCAACGGAATCCTGAACGTTATCGACTTGATGCGTCCAAGTAAGGCGGTGTCCACGGAAAGCGTCGTGCACCATCTGATTAGGCGCAACGGTGTAGGAAATGCGGTTGGAAGATTTAGAGCGAGAGAGAGTAAGACGACGGCAAGTGGAAGAAGAATTAATAGAGTTCAAGTAAAGATTTACGTGTCGATAAAGATCGTTAACATCAACGCCACAATAACCGTTAAATTCTGGGATTTCGAAGTAGGAATAAGGGCTGAAGAAATCTTGAATAGATTCGTAGAAAGAATGAAATAAGGATACAAGCTGAGTTGGCAAAACGTTTTGAAGAACTGTTAGAAGGCCTAAGAAGGACCAGATTTGTGACAATATCTCCATGTTTGATGATTGTTCGTTGGAAATTGATGGAATATATTGGAGAAGAGAGACAGGGAAATGGAGATGAAGTTTGGGATATAATTAGTGGGTGAGTGTGTGTGTGTAAATATAGTTTAATTTTGCTAAAAAGGAAAATAAAGTGACTGTTTGAGAGCTGAAAAGAGAGTGTAAACAAAAGTAAAAGCAAAAGATAGGAATGGAGCCGACACTGGTCTTTACTTTTTACTTTTTACTTTTATCTTTCCGTGCAAACGAATATAATGGAATTAAACCGATTATCAATAACATATTCAATATAATTAATCCCGCTATTAAAAATCTACGGAATGTAAAACACAGTAACAATTTACCTCTATTTTCGTAAATATAATAAAAGTTAACTTTTATAAATTCTTGACTCAAGTAAATTAAAACATAAATATAATAGAACTCATTCTCGATAATCTAATATAACTCTTTTTCCCTTTGGTTCTTGGCCAAGAAGGAATGGAGGTAATTAGCAAAAACAGAGTCGGAGTAAAAGTGATAGGATGGTGTTAATTGGTTTTTTTTTTTTAACATTTAAATTAGGGGTGATAAAATTAGTCCTTAATACATTGTACTATAGTCTAATCTTTTGTTGGATATATATTATACATGAAAATTCTTTTTTTTTGTTAGTATTGTTTAATAATTAAATAAATAAATTTAGTAAAAATTAATTAGATGGGTTGGACTATAACCAATTGTTTAGATTATCTTGAGCCAATCCATTTCAATGCAAGTATGTGTCTTATCATTAATTAGAATATTATAACTATGTGTATCTAAATATGAAAGGTAACTGAAACACAGAATCAAATTACGACGGTAGATTAGTATCTGTTTTATTATTAATCTCCAAAAAAGTAAAAAAATTTAAAATTCTTCATTCTTTTCTTAGCATCTAATATTTTTTCTCATAGATACATATAATCTTAACTTAGCTATACAAACTCTTAACTAGATACATGTACACCTGATGTGTATCTAACATTGTTGCACTTGATGTGTACTTAATTACTTACTTCTGCTACCCAACTCAAAAACGACCACCAATAACTTCCCATTTTGTATAATTGATTGCAGGTCGTGCTAATCGGGTTAAGCAAGTTTTGCAAAACCTCCCACTCTTCCGAGTGAGCAATTTTTTTTGGTAATGGCAGAAGTCTAAAACTCTGAACTTTAACCTCTCCGACTTCTAAAACAATGGCGATTACCCTCTCAGCTCTTTTATCTCCAACCCCATTTCTCCGGAAAATCATAAAATATCCTCAAACTTTTCTTCAAACGCTTGCCTCGTAATCAGATTCCTGATGTCCCCTATATCTGTAGCCAGAATTAAGCCTCTCAAACTTGAATTGAAACACAAATACTCTGAGCTTTTTTGTAGTAATGGTGGATTTCAATTAAGTAGGAAAAATGGGTTTGAGAAACAACAAAATCAAAAAATATAAAACCTAATTTGAAAAACTTCTTAAAATTGAACTTCAGAATATTATGAACTTTAAACGAACATACAAAATTAAGATACATGAGAATAATAAAACAATAGAAATAAATTGATATGTATAATGTTGATTTGTATCGAGAGGATAAAGGAAGAAAGAGGGAGAAGATGAAGGAAGAAAAGGGTTGGTGAACATACAAACATGTATTTAGACAATTATTTATTTTTTCAAACTTTAATATGCAGCTTTAGCTTTAAGTTTCAGTAGAATTGGGTTTTTGTATGTTAGAGAATGTTGTTTGGAATTATTTACTCATCATGACACAAATCAACATTTTCTCCTAATCATCTTTCATGTACACATTAATTAATAAAAGCTACGTAATCATTGTAAGATTGATATATAATTATTTCAGCTTTAATTTTATACTTATTAAACTTTGATATATATATATTACCATGACTATATAGCTTGCAAATATCAAGGGCAGATAAATTGAATAAGGGGATTATTTTCATTTACAAATTAAAGAGAAGAAATCGACTAGCCAATTATCGCTGGGAAATTGGACAATTGTATGGTTACTATTTTGGCTAAACTGAGATATGCTAATTATTAATTTCTTGCCTTTAAAAAACTGGCCGAACATAATCCAAAGTTTATTCCAAAAAAAAAAAAAAGTCTTTCAAACAAAGTTTCTTTAAGATAAATTTATTTTTTGAGCTTCAACAAAGGCAAATATATTTGAGGTTTCTTTTCCCCATCTTTACTAAAAAAAATCTGTTGCAAAATAAAAGTATCTTGTAAATGTGAGAAAAGGGATTCCTCAATTTTTATAATTAATTACTACCTTATATTGACAAGCTTGAGCCTTAATTTATTCCCTTTTGTATTTCACTTTCACATTTGTTATATGTTTATGTATGTGTTATATGTTTTTTAATAACTTGAAAAAGAATAATCAGAAATTAGGAAAAAAAAAAAGAAGCAAGGAGCCACGTTGACACTAAAAGCCAAAATTTTTAAAGCATTTTTTAAGGAAGGGGAATTAGAATATTAGTTGGAGGTCAGCCTTGTTGAAAGTGGTAAAGAATAAAGCCAAAAAAGCAATTTGCGGCACATGTTCATGGATTAACACATAAATAAATTGTCTTTTGTGCCTTTTGATGAATACTCATCCACCATTTTCCTCACTATAAAAGTTGTCCAGAAAAAAAAGTTGAACACATCTAAAACTGGCTAATCCGTTCAAGACCAATGTCTCTAATTTGGATATTATGTTCTAGCATATACTTGATGCCTATATATATATATATATATGATTAGTAAAAATATTAATAATTGAATGAAATGGAATGCTGAGCAATGATGCATAGTATAAAGTCCAGATAAAAAGATTTATTTTGTGACTAAAATTATAGCCAATACTACTTGATTTTCTAAGAATGGAGATAGATATTCGTGCTAAGGAGCGTTTTCTTTTTAATAATGGACCCTATATGATATGAATCTGAATTAATTTGTCAATAAGTTCTGAATATATACCGTATGACTATACGAAAAAGAAGCATATGTTTGTATTAACATACATATTTCCTTTAATTTGGCCCTCATTTTCATAATTAGAATCTAATCATGGTCACACAGTCAAGTGGGCAGGAGTCTTCTTGACCACGTTTAGATGCCAAAAAATAAAATAAAAAAAGAGTGGGGAAAATGATAAGGGAAAGGGGGAATAAATAAATTTAGTTTGAGGTGAGAGCTTTATGTAATTGGAGATGGATAAAAGGAAAAGCTTTAGAAAAAAAGACATTATAGCAAAGCCCAGCACCAAAATACGCTTTGGATCTCCTTTAGCATGTACTACCAAAATTAAGGTACGAAGGTGTTTGACTTAATTGAGATATTAAGATTAAAGGACTACACATATCTTTAATTTAAGATTATAAGATTCAAAAGTCTTAATTTGATGGAGGGATCGGAGTATCATGGTGGTGGTGGTGTTTGTGACGTGTGTGTATATCTCTTTGTTTTTCTATTTTATTTTATATGACAGTATTGGTAATTCATGTGTTTCGCTTCAATTTGTAAGTAACATCCAATCAAGTAATAAGAAATTTTAAGTACAACATTAATTATATTATAAACCTTAATTACTCGTAGATCATGATTTTCCAAATTCCACAGGCTTGATTTCATAATTACATTGTGTGTATACCATTTATATATTATGATTATGATACCATTGAATTTACCTTTCAAGGGGAGTAGATGAAAAAATGCCAAAGATATTGGAGAGAGGGGCACTTTTGCTTTAGAAAAATTGCTTTGTTTCCAAACTTTAATTTACAACTTTAGCTTTTATGTTTCAGTAGAATTGGGTCTTTATATGTGTGAGGATGTTCTTTGGAATAATTTACTCATCATGAAGATATAATCAAAACCAACAATGTCAATGTCATCAAGATATAATATATTTTTTCATGTCCAAAATATGTATAACTCCATAAAATGGTCAAGAGCTTGTTTGTTTTCATTTAGGAGAAGAAATTAATTAGTAAATTTTGAGGTTTCTTTCTAAATTTTTTTTCTTATTCTTTCTTTCTTACCTTTTTTTGGTTGGGGGTGCATGTGGGGAATTAAAGACACTTCTTTTTCTTTGCATTTTTTCTCATCTTTTTATAAGTTATGCTTTTTTTTTGTAAGAGTTAGTGATCTTTTTACTCCACATGTATATTATTGACCTTGATTCATTGCAAATAAAAGTTTCTGCTAAATGTGAGAAATTAAGAGATTCCGCCTCAACTACGTTAACATGCTAGAGTTTTTTTCCATTTCACTTTAGCAAATGGTTAAAGTAAATTAAAAGACAAAAAGAAACAAAAGATATATAGCTAGGTTGACATAAAAGCAAAAAATGTCAAGAAAATTTTATTTGAGAGCCCCTACTGAGACTTCAGAGTAATAAACAATAAAAAAGGAAAATTACGCGGTTAAACAAACTTATACTATTTAATTACTCATCATAGCTATAGTTTGCTATAATTACCACTTGCGATTAATATTAACCATTAATTACGTGGGCTGACTTCGAGTTGTATAATTACCCACGTTTGTATAATTCGCCATATTTGTATGATTCACAACTAACAATTCTCCGTTTGATTTATATTTGTATACGATGGTTTGTATTTGTATGTGCCGATGATTTCCTTCACCGAGAACAAGAAGGAAGTCTTATAGAACGAACAAGCGCTAAAGAAGGGGGTGGGATCTCTCCTAAAAGAAAGAATTGACCTCTTTATTCATCAAAGCTCATCCTAATCTCCGTCGAGATTACTGCCTTAGCCCTGTCCTATCATCTGTATTTCCTTTGGTTTTTCAGTTTTGTCACCATATACATTCAATCTTTTTGTGTATAACTTTTTAAAGTTTGTATAAACGTGTAGTTTTCGGATTTTGTATAATATAATTTATATAATGTAATTTGTATAATACATTTTGTATAACTGTTTAAAGTTCATATGTTTATGTTTGTATCAATTTGTTATTTCGAGTTTTATCATATTTGTATAATTCCAAACTTTGTATTACTCAATTATACAAAAACACGTGAATTATACAAATGTACCCGTGAATTATACAAACGAGATGCAAATTATACAAATTATTGCCCTCTCTCGCTCACCTTTCTCCTCCCTCTCCCAATCTCGCTTGCCTCTCCCCTCCCTCTACCAATCTCGCTCGCCTCTCTCCTCCCTCTCCCAATCTCGCTTGCCTCTCTCCTCCCTCTACCAATCTCGCTCGCCTCTCTCCTCCCTTTCCCAGTCTCGCTTGTCATATATACAAATACATATGTATAATATACAATTATCTAACTGATATACATATACAATTCACCTCTCTCCCACTCTCTGCCCTCTCACGCTGGCCTTCCTCCTCCTTCTCCCAATCTCGCTCTCCCCTCTCCTCCCTATAACATGTAGCTTCGAATCGTAATTAGCAAACTATAGCTATGGAGAGTAATTAGGCTATTTTTGAGTGGTTATATTCGAAAGTTCCCAAAAAAAAAACCAAGAACAAAGTGCATGTGGCAAATTTTTAAGAGCACAAAATTAGGCTTAAAATGAATATTTACCTAATTTGAGATGAGACAAATTAATGTTGTGAATGATGAAATTATGCAATATTATGTGTGTAGATGTGGTTTAATTAAGGGTATAAACTTTTATTAATTAATATTAATACATACGTGTATATATACTTTCTTTAATATCTTTTTGTTATAAAACTAAAGTAAAATAAGACAAGAAATATAAAAGATGAAGACAAGAAGAATTTAAGACAAGAGGAACAATATAAGATAATTTTCTTTCTTTCTTTTAAGTGTTCACCAAATCTTCAAGTAAGCTAGTGAATTACCGTTATAAATCAAAGAATCAATTGCACACTAAGAAAATAATAATTTCAATTACACTAAAATAAAACTGCTCACTACCACCACCCATTTATCTATTTCCATGTGAACCCAAAATATTTCACACACAAAACAAAATAAATTAAAAGCTTATGTAATAACCAAAACAGTGAGCATAATCATAAATAAAATATAAAATAAGTTTGACATACAAAAGAAAGTATATATAGTCATAGGTGAAAAAAAATGCACAGTAATAATAAAATTAATCATTCACCTTGTTCACAAGTAAAATATAAAATAGATTCCACAATAATTTACCTTGTTCCCGAGAGAAAAATAAATACAACTATTTTACCTTCTTTTATTTACTTTGCTTCAATCTTGCAATGGTAGAACATTCGTGCTGATAACGTGTTATAAAACTAAAGTAAAATAAGACAAGAAATATAAAAGATGAAGACAAGAAGAATATAAGACAAGAGGAACAATATAAGATAACTTTCTTTCTTTCAAGTGTTCACCAAATCTTCAAGTGTATACAATATGAACCCTTATACCTCTATTTATAGTGTAACATAGAGGCATACAAAAGGTTGGTCATAAACATGACATTAATCATGAATATAATGGAGGAGGTTATGGAGATGTAATGTTACAATAATAATGGTTATAAAGGTGGAGGTTATGGAGGTTATGGTTATCTTCATAATGGAGGAAAGTTATGGAGATAATGGGTTAGAGTAACTTCTTGGTGTAGTGGACATCCACACTATAATATTTTATAACACTTTTGAAGATTTTTTCTTTTCTTTTCTTTTTTAGTGAGAAACTAGTCATGTTTAAAAACTGTTATAGTCAAGTGGGAAGAGTCTTGTTGAACAATTTAGTTGCTGTAAATGTCAAAAAAGAGCAAATGAGGTGAATGAAAGAAAAGGGAATCATTTTTGTTCTTAACAAAAGCTTTATTTTATGTATGTAGATGGAGATAAAGCAAAAAAGACTATAGACAAAAGACATAAGCAAAGGCCAAATAAAAAAAAAATGAAGCTTTGGATTCCCTTTAGGCATGCATATACTAATTAAAATTGAGCTTTTCATCATACTAAAATTAAGTTGCTCTATGGGGAAAATTCGTACCAATAATATTGTGTGCACATGTGACGGGCACGTAGAGAAACAATAACAAATGAACAAAAAGAAAAATGACATGAGTTGAGTTTCGCGACTTGTGGTTTATGTTGTGTATTAGTGTATATATGTACGAATATTGATGAATATATCGATGCATATTTTAACAATAGATATATATTTCTTTATATATATGTGTGTGTATTTATGTATAAATATACTAAATATTTGATATATATTGATGAAATTGATATAAAATACAAGGATGAAATTGATAAATATTAGATATACTGGATAAAATTAATTTTGAATACATAAATACATAAAATTGATTTGGATACACAAATTATAAAATTTGTGATACTCTTATACATTATAAAATACAAAGACATATGGAGAGAAGCGAGCGAGAGAGGGAAAGAGATGGGGGACAGCGGGGAGAGGCGAGTGGAGAGTGAGAGTATCCCAAATACATGCAATCACGCTTGGATACAATGTATCTGAAATAAATTACACTTAATTTGATCCATGTATATTTGAAATACATATTTTTATTCCATAATAACTAAAGTTTATGTTGTAGAAGCTGACATCAAACTATTAACCTTTTATCTACATCTATCCTTGTAGAATGTCGTCTTTTATGAGAAAGACTTTCTCAGTGGAACTAAAAAAAAGAGTTTGAGACTTTGAGTACTTTTTTTTATTGACTATTAGCCACACGCAATGGCTATGAGCATGTGTCCCGAAATAACGTATATATTTTTTTCCGGAAAAGGGCCTAAACTACTCCTCAACTATGCGAATTGGTACAAAATTACCCTTCTTTTACCTTTCGAGCCTAAAATGCCCTTGACGTCAACCTTTTGGCTCTATTTTTCCCTCATCTTTAACGGCCCAAATTCATTAATGACGTGTCACTATTTTATTGGTTACCCTAATAATTAATTTAACTAATTAAAAAACTCATATATCCACCCAAAAAAAACCCAACCGTTTTTAACCCAACTTTCATCCTCAAACCATTATAGTTATCATATATTCAACATTAATTGCTTCTTCTTTTTTTGAGAATCTTAGTATCTCAATTGATTTGCTACCTAAAATTTTACTTTATCGGTGAATGTTCGATTCTCTAGATTTTTAATCCCCTCCCCTATTTTTCTTTTCTTGACCCATAATATTATTTATTTATTTTTTTAAAAAAGATCATGGCATTGAAAACTTGAAAAAACTCTTCATAAATACCTAATAGAAAGAGTTGAGAAAGTAAGGCACAAAACTCATTCGGCGAATGCGATTTATGAATAAGTTTCTCTCTTCTTATTATTTATTGTTAAATTACTTTATTACCCCTTTCGTTTTATTTTATTTGTCCACTATTTTTAAAATATATTTCTTTCTTTTATTTATATCTTTTATCATATCAAGAAAAGATAAAAAAAAAATTATTTTATACCCAACATTAATTGCTTATTATTTATTTTTTAGAATCTTAGTATTTTAATTGATTAGCTACCTAAAATTTGACTTTATCGGTGAACGATCGATTCTTCAGATTGTTAATCCCCTCCCCTATTTTTTTTTCTCGACCCACAATTTTTTTTTTTATCTTTTAAAAAAAGGTCATGGTGTTGAAAATTTTAAAAACCCTTCATATATACCTAAATAGAAAGAGTTGAGAAAAAAAGTCATAAAACGCATTCGGCGAATGCGATTTATGAATAAGTTTCTCTCTTCTTATTATTTATTATTGAAATTACTTTATTACCCCTTCCATTTAATTTTATTTGTCCACTATTTTTAAAATATATTTATTACTTTTATCATATCAAGAAAATTATACCCAACATTAATTACTTATTATTTCTTTTGAGAATCTTAGTATCTTAATTGATTAGCTACCTAATCAATTATCGGTTCGATTCTTCATATTGTTAATCCCCTCACCTATTTTTTTTTTCTCGACCCACAATTTTATTTTTTATCTTTTAAAAAAAGGTCATGACTTTGAAAATTTGAAAAACATTTCATATATACCTAAATAGAAAGAGTTGAGAAAGAAAGGCATAAAACGCATTTGCAAATGCGATTTATGAATAAGTTCCTCTCTCTTCTTATTTATTGTTGAATTTACTTTATTACCCTTTTGTTTAATTTTATTTGTTCAGTATTTTTAAAATATATTTATTATTTTTATCATATTAAAAAAAAGAGAAAAAAATATTCTATTTTATACTAAACATTTATTGCTTATTTTTGTTGTTGTTGAGAATCTTAGTATCTCAATTTATTAGCTACCTAAAATTTCATTTTATTGGTGAATGTTGATTATTCAGATTGTTAATCCCCTCTCCTATTTTTTTTTTTTCTTGACCCACAATTTTATTTTTTATCCTTTAAAAAGAGGTCATGGCTTTGAAAACTTGAAAAACTCTTCATAGATACCTAAATAGAAAGAGTTGAGAAAGAAATGCATAAAACACATTCGGTGAGTGCGATTTATGAATAAGTTTCTCTCTCTTCTTATTTATTGTTGAAATTACTTTATTACCCTTCCGTTTAATTTTATTTGTCCATTATTTTAAAAATATATTTATTTCTTTTATTTATTACTTTTATCGTATCAAGAAAAGATAATTATTATTTTTCTATTTTAAACTCAACATTTTTTTATTTTTTATTTTGAGAATCTTATTATCTCAATTGATCATCTACCTTAAATTTCACTTTATCGGTGAATGTTCGATTCTCTAGATTGTTAATCCCCTCCCCTATTTTCTTTTCACGACCCACAATTTTATTTTTTATCTTTTAAAAAAAGGTCATGGCGTTGAAAAGTTGAAAAACCCTTCATAGATACCTACATAGAAAGATGAGAAAGGAAGGCATAAAACGCATTCGGCGAATACAATATATGAATAAGTTTCTCTCTCTTCTTATTTATTGTTGAAATTTTATACGGTGATTAATTGAATATGAAATTCAAAAGATAAATATTTTTTTTGAGATTTATTAAAATATTGAAAATTTGTTATTTTGGATATTTTATTGCATCGAGAAGAAACCAACATTTTTTTATTGAATTTGTTTTGATTTTATGTTTATTTTTTATTATATGTATTTTAGCATTGCTCTTCTTCCTTTATTTTGTTTTAAAAAATGTAATTTATTATATCTTATAATAAAATAAAGAAAAAATTGATCTAAAAACGACCTATTTAAGTATAAACTTACAAAAATATAATAGTTAAGATTTTTTTTGCCTTTTATTTATCTATTTTTATTATTTTTTTTCACTTTATTTTTTTGTCTTTATGACAATGATAAAAATAAAATAAAGGTACAGTAATAGGCAGTCCCAATTTGGATCTGAAAGTGTTGTTCTTGGCATAGTTGACCCAATTCTCTTCTTGTGCTGAGTTTGTTTGAAGCTCCGGTGATCTCTTTCTTCTCCGGCGAAAGGTACTTGTAAGTGAATTCTGAATTGGTTTTCCATATTTCTCAATTTCGATTTGCTTACACTTATCTGTGATTTTTATAAGTTATATACGCATTCTTATTTATAATTATTATCTGCCATTATGGGTATTGTTAAAACGGCATTAGATCATGTAATTTTTTCATTGTATTGTGAGATTCAGTTTATGAAATGCAATTATTAAGTTTATGGATTCCCTTCTAATGATCTTTGATGAATTGTGGATTTAGTTTCAATTGCTTAATCCCTGCGTTGGTTATTGTGGATCCCTTTCTCCTCTCATAGTTATTTTTTATCATTCGCCCCAGTTTTGAGTGGTTGCAACTTGTTACTTCTTGTTCCTTATGGTGTTCTTCAATTAGGATCAGTGGAAACGGTATGCCGTGTTTTTGATACCACAATATTTCCAATACTGCTGAACTTCATTGGATCTGTTTTTTGCCAATGAGATTCACAAAGTTGTATCTGATGCTCATCTTATGGAAACTTAGGCAGCCTATGAAACTTCAAAATTATATTTTAGCCGTGATTCCTAAGCTTTGGGGTGGCCATAGAACTACAGGATGCCTCATTTACTTTTTTATCCCACTGGATCATCTTCGTCTCTTGGTCTCGAGTTACAGGTTGTGGCAGGGGTGGAAGATAGCACTATCTGTTTCCTTTAACGTAAACTAAAGTTTATACTACAATCAAACCCAAGAAGATAAAGTGTTTAATATAGGAAAATTTGGCACTTTTGGGGTGCTTTAAAATTAGTGATTGTGCTGAAGCACAAAGTAACCTGGAAAGAACACTCGAAAATGTTAAAAGACGCTTTAGGAGATGAAATTAACCTCAAGACATGCTGTCATCTATCTAATATTCATAGTGTATATACCTAAATAAGATAATAAGAACTTATGATAAGTGTATCGCTAAGGTCTAATAAGAACAATATTGTGACCACGTATTGAAGAATATGATTCTATACAGGATGAACATTGATCGTTTTTCTATACATGGCTAAGATTCTTACTGCATTCTGGTTGGATATTTACAATTTTGAATATTGTGAATAAGCTGCAGAAAGAGCTTGAAAGGGTCTTATCTGTTCTTAGAAAATGATTAATGCTTTAAACAGAAGATCAAATGCCAATTTCCCCAGTAAACATGGATGGGTGCTTCTAAAATGATCTGCTAGCACAGCCAACAAAAGATGTCACTCTGATTGGTGAATTAGAAGAAGCTTCAACAGGGAATAGCTGGCCATTCATAAATGCGGATGTCAAACACCTTAATCAATTCCATACATTCTCCTTGAAGGGACCAGAATCTTGTAATAAATTCATAAAATGTTTAACCTGTAGGAAAATACAAGAAGATAGAGATGTGAAAGCTCCTCAAAGCTGCAGTATACATAATAAGGTGGTTCCATCTTCAGAAATTTGGAGATGATCTTGCAAAAGCAACTTAACGTCTTTATTTTCATCAAGCACAAAAAGATATTACTTAACGGATTTAGAGATTTTTGTATAACAATCTAAACTAAGCTACAGCTGGAGGATTTTGGAGGGGAAGAAACACAACAATAACAAACCTGTTCAGACCGATGGGAAGAGTCCATTAAGAAAGCCCATAGGGGCCTGTTGTCACTCTTTCATCTGATTTATTCCCAGGCGTTATATGACTAAGGGGAGAGAATAATTAATTATTTGTCCCAGCGAAAAGCATATTGACCATCATATTGTTACCCATCAACCTCAATAAAGTAGTGTTTAATATTTTATTTCTAGACTCATATCCCGATGGAGAGCTTTCACTGCCTTGGGATTGTCAGCAGACGGCTTTTTATGTAGTCCCCAAGATGGTCACTTAGCATAATATAAGGTTACAAACTGGTTGGAATATCTGGAACCTAATGGCTTAAAAGGACAGGAAATTAAAGTGACACTGAGAATGTGCCTTCCAAGCTTCCTGGTATTCGATTGTGTAAAGAAGTCTTATACAGCTCTGTTGTTTCATTTTTAAAGTTCAATACAACCTTGTGACCTTGCATTTAATTAGGTTCTTCTGCTCATAATATAAGTTTTTCATTTTCTAATTTTCCTTTGAGGAAAGAAACATTCAAGAAAAAGGCAACAGTCATCCAAAAGGCTTTTCATTGGGAAGAATAATCACCTGAGAAGTTTCTCGTACCAACAAATCATCAATGATTCTGTTAAAATCCTCATCTAGAACATAGTGACTGCTGTAAGTAGTCACTGTCATATATCCCCTCACTAGAACATAGTGCACAAGCTGATGCAAGTTAGAAGATGCATTTAAAAAATAATGTTTGATCTTGTTACTTCTTCCAGTATGGTGATTGCTTTGAATTTGTGCTGATTTACTAATCTACCTTCCTGATAATTTCTAAAAAACAAAATGGTGTATCTGACCTTTTGCCATTCCATAAACTGAGTCTCACAATACAATGAATTTTGAGCTTTTGCCAGATGGAACGAGAAGTCATAATATGAAGTCAGTCACAAATTCCCTTCTTGTAATCATAACTATAGACTTTGGCTAAAAAGTAAAAAGAGATATGGGTTGTTCTGATGATGCAAATCAATAGCCTCAGGGGCATGTCCTGTAACCGTTGCAAGAGAATCGCTCTTTGACACTTATATTAAACCGTAGTACAAGAGACGATTCGCTCTAGCTACATCATTGAGCCCAAGAGTTAAGAATAATAAGTTTTTCACTGCCCAAAATTGAATACCCGCTGAGAATAATAAAACAGAAGTGTAAAATTGTATGTATATGATTCTCATTTTGTATCTTGATGAGTTGGATCGTTTCTATATGGATTCCTTTCCCAAACTCTTCGAGATGTGTTTCCGAGTACTCCTTGATCATTTCGTCCAAGAAGAGGAGTTCCTCTAATTCTATGAATTTTTCTAGAAGACCCTTTTCTTGAGATTCAAGAAAATTTCGGGTGGAGTTCAGTAACCGAGGGGAGGTTGAGAAGAAGACAATGAATGGAATGGATTCAACTTCTAATCATTTGCACTTTAAGCGTCATAATTTATCTAGAGCGCTTCTTGAATGCAAATCAATCACTATGCCTAAAAACGTTAGATTGGGTGAAAGAATAGATATTAGCATCATTGGTAATTAGTATTTTTTCTATTCTGGGATTTTTTATCATCATTAGGAGCATACATCTGATGATTTTGGTTATCCATGAAAATTAAATTTATGAAATTTTTGATTAATGACATCGGATATATTTTTAGCAGGTATTCTTCAAAGTTGTGAACTTTATGTGATTTGGGTGTTGTTTTAATGTTGTTTTGTTCATTTTGGGATGTTGAGTTTACTTAGTTTTTTCCATGTTCTGATTCAGTAACTGACCAGAAAAAGAAAAAAAAGAGATAGCATATGAACCTAATCACACCACCAAATCCTTCTTGTTCTATATTTTTCCGCAGGTATTCTTCAAGCGGTGAGCGTTATGTGATTTGGGGGTTGTTTCAATGTTGTTTTGTTCATTTTGGCATGTGGAGTTTTACTGAGTTTTGGTTGTGTACTGTAGTGGGTAGTTGTTTCTTGTTATTGCTGATGTTGTTTTCATATCTTGGAAATTGCTAGGTTGTCGGTTATGCTTAATTTTATTCTTTGTTGTTGAAATTGGGTCTTTTGGAATTTTTGTTTTTTCTGTGAACAGAATTGTTTTCTCATTGGTTAAAGCTGTGATCTTTATTGCTTTCTTTGAGCTGAGGGTCTATCGAAAACAACCTCTCTACCTTCCAGTAGGGGTAAGGTCTGCGTACACTCTGTCATCCCCAGACCCCACTTGTGGGACTATATACTGCGCATGTTGTTGTTGTTGTTGCTGATATCGGATATAGGTAAAAAAGGACTACTTTGTCTATAAGAAAATGAAAAACCCAACTGATAGGGTCATTTTGATGTTCAATTACACTCTCATTTACAATTTTGTGTCCTATATCGAAGTGATATTTTTTCTATGTAAATTATAACCTCACTTCTTCTTTTCAGCTAAGTAGCTTGGCAAAATGTCAGGGCAAACCAACCGCTTGGTTGTCGTCCCCACAGTTACGATGCTTGGAGTTATTAAAGCTCGCCTTGTTGGAGCAACAAGAGGCCATGCTTTGCTGAAAAAGAAAAGTGATGCTTTGACTGTGCAGTTCCGTCAGATTTTAAAGAAAATAGTATCAACAAAGGAATCGATGGGAGATGTCATGAAAAATTCCTCATTTGCTCTGACAGAGGCAAAATATGCTGCTGGTGAGAACATCAAGCACGTTGTCCTTGAAAATGTCCAGACTGCTACTCTGAAAGTTCG
This sequence comes from Solanum etuberosum, assembly GCA_029582245.1. Lineage (NCBI taxonomy): Eukaryota > Viridiplantae > Streptophyta > Magnoliopsida > Solanales > Solanaceae > Solanum > Solanum etuberosum. The sequence continues at coordinate 37,526 of JAJONR010032240.1, forward strand.
ATCACGGCAGGAAAATATTGCTGGGGTGAAGCTCCCCAAGTTTGAGCACTTTTCTGAAGGAGAGACCAAGAATGACCTGACTGGATTAGCTAGAGGTGGGCAACAGGTACAAGCCTGCCGTGCTGCTTACGTGAAATCTATTGAATTACTTGTTGAGCTTGCATCTTTGCAAACATCATTCTTGACTCTCGATGAGGCAATCAAGACAACAAATCGGAGGGTCAATGCCTTGGAGAATGTTGTGAAGCCTCGGTTGGAGAACACAGTTCTTTACATCAAGGGGGAACTTGATGAACTGGAAAGGGAGGATTTCTTCCGTTTGAAGAAGATTCAAGGTTACAAGAAGAGGGAGGTAGAGAAACAGATGGCCGCTGCCAGGCTATATGCAGCGGAGAAGGCTGCTGAAGATATTTCTTTGAAGAGAGGTATTTCGCTTGGTTCAGCCCATAACTTACTGTCCCATGCTTCACAGAAAGATGAGGATATTATTTTCTGATGTGGAGGTCAGCTTTTATTAGTCACGTCTGTTGTCAAATATAGATGGATAATATTATCAGATGGAGAGATTTTTCCTGTTCAATAAGAGCTCTGTGCATGTTTGTACTTAATGAACTCTACGGGGAGCTGCCTCATTGGTTAGTTTTGTGTGCTTTTTTCAATTTTTTGATTCAGTGAGTGTCTTTTTACCTGGAGAGCTGTTGGATGGAAATTTTATTTTTGAATATTTTGCATAAGCTTATCTGATATTTCCTGTCTCAAAATTGTGTCATGTATTTGATAATATTCTCTCCCTTCTTTACATCAACACTGCCCTCAAATATAGAAATAGTGAAAACAGCTTTCCTTCCAAGGATTGAGGTGGATGCAGATGCACCAAAAATCTTTTCTCTGTTATCTGGGAGATAAACTTGTTCCAAGTCTATTAGGTCTCGTAATTCTTTTTGTACGGGTATATTGAGTGCACTCTAGTAAAGAGGAAAACGACGAATGATAAAATGTACATTAAAATTTTATGGTTCCTCCTACACATTTTCCTTTTGAATTAATTTGTTTATTCAGTGAAGTTGTGAGGATTGCTTCTTTTCTTGCACTGCTTCATTGCTTGGAGTCGCAGACTTCATGGTATTTCATGTTGATGCAGTGTACATTGTGGGATTCATTTGAACTTGTCCAAATTTGAATTTGAAAGAGAGACCACCTAGCACATGACTGCAAGCTTCTCTGTCATAACCCTTATCTTGCTACTCTTATTATCACTTGCCATATCCAGGGTATTTTTGCGATTCTAATAGGAAGATATTTATGAAAAATATTTTCATAAATATCTTCCTATTAGAATCGCCAAATACCCTCTGGGCTTTCTTAACCTTGCATATTCTGGTAGGCTACTGTACAACCATGTTAAAATATTCGAACTTGAATCTTTTCTTTTCTAATTTAAATAATGTAAGTAGGCGATGTGGGCAAGTGGATCAAGGCAGTTTATTGCCGTTGTTTGCCCATAATTCATAAATATTAGATAAATGGATTTTTTTGAACTGTTCTACCAAGATTTGTCAATCAAAAAGAAAAAAATGAAGTACAGAGTTGGCTTGTAGTCTTTAGTGAAAGAGCTCTTGACATTTTTTTTCCTTCTAAGGCTTGTGCCTGTTATCAATAATCCCTTGAACTCGTATGGTTCAATTACAATAAATATGAGTCTTCTACTCTTCTCCATTTATGCCGTTGACAACAGAACAATTCTGATGGAGCCCTTAGATGGTTAGATTTGACAAAGTTCCTTGTTTCTGGAAAAAGAAAATATTAACCTTATTGAATCTGCAGTACCTACGATACTGCTAATGATGTCTTGTCTAGTTAATCTCAACATACTAAAGAGGATGGAAAAGTAGATTTCAACACAGTTCTGGAAACATCCTCATGTGCATGAAAGCTCACCTGGATTGTTGAGGGGTAAAGAAACCAAAGCTTATTTAAGTTGCCGTTACAAGCATTTTAACGATTTCATTTGCAATATTGATGTCAAGTTTCTGCATTTGAAATCTGTGGCCTATTTTAAGTTGCAGCAATTCTGACTCTTCTTTTAGAACTTCTCTCAACAATTTTACACTTCAACTGAACCTAAAAACACACAACTGCATAGGCGTTTGGCCATACATTTCAAATATTTTCTACCTTATTTGAAATTTATAAAGTTGGAGTTGTGTTTGGTTCGAGAGTTGGAAAACATGTTTGGAGCAGTTTCCCAAATTTGAAATCCAACTCCAAATTAAATCTTGAAAATTTTATAATCAAACATTAATTTGAAAATAAACTGAATAATTCTCCTGGCCAGTTCTTTTTTTCCCTTTGTACTTGAATGAAATATAGCTGCTGCCAAAATGTTCAACCAATAAATACTGTTGACCAGAAATGACCACAACATGAAAAACAAAACAAACTTTTCAATATTGAAGAGTAGTGAGGAAACTAATTGAAAAGATAACACTAATTAAACATCCCAGTTACAATAAATACACAAGGGCTCCTCTCGACAGTACTCAAAAACTCTTCTAAGTCTTGGTTACTCGAACTAAAAGATAATTACATGTAGCCGTTCATAACATACTCTTCTTCAACTTAGAAGAGGAAACCATCGTTCGCGAAGATCAGAGTGATAAGAGATCATGAAAAGTAGAAGCACAAGGAGAAAGCCAACTCCCCAAGGAGTAGCACCAGCTCTATGAAATGAGTCTTGTTCAGGCAAAGGAATATTGAAGATGAGAGATTTCTCAAAGTTGGAAAGTAAGTGAACAATTAAAAGTAGTACTAATGGAGACAACATGAGAAGAAACTTGAATTGATCCATAATGCCTTCAAAGATAGACTCATAGTTGATGTACCATGTAACACTTACAAACATTAAGAGAACAACAAAGAAGAAACATAAATGTATTGAAGGTTGCTGTGATGATGAGTAATTATCTCCCATTTTTTGGAACTTTAATTTGCTTGAAAGTGTGGAAAGAAGAGTTTGATTTTGGAGTAGAGTTACTATGACTTTTATAAAGGTCTAAATCTCATTTGTTGTTGTTTTTTTTTTCCCTTTATTTGACTAGATACTAAATGACTTTTTTTCATTTTTCTTTTAAGCATTTAATTTCTGAACTCACTCTTTCAATTAATTCAAATTCGTGTCATGTATTTTGACTCATTTTTTAAAAAAGAAAATATTTCCTATCGGGAATTTTCTTATTTTCAGAGCTCGAACACCATATTTCTAACTAAGAGTATATTGGTCATTGGGATCTAATCCATCCCATCACATTTCGGATGATAGTATTTTTTATTTTATTTTTAAAAAAATTACTGTTTTACCCTCAATTAGATAATTTAAAGCCACATTTAGATTACCAACTTTTTAAAAAAAAATTATTATATTTTGTATCATCTTAAATAGTGCCACGTAAAGTATAACTAATATAGGAGAGGAGACTTTTTTTAATTTAGTGTTAGCTTTGGGTGCATTGTACGTAGGATTTTTACTTTTTGACGTTCCATTAATATTTGTCCAACTGGCCGGTGAATTTTTATATGGTCAAGACATTTATAAAATATAGTACTAATTAAATATGTATCTAACTGACATTTGTCACCGACCAGAACCAGAACTTGACGTGGACCTCTTTATGTTTGCTTTTTAATTGTTATAATGTCAGTTTATTTACACTAAACCTCCTTCAAGTTCTTAGAATTGTAAAAAAAAAAAAACTTGATTATTTATATGGTGATTAAGTTCATGGAGACATGTATTTCCCTTTGTTGAAACTCCAAACTATGTAGATAGATATTTAATATGAATATTGAAAGAAAGAATACGTCAATTTGAAGTAAAAGAAAGATAAATTAACGATATCATTCATGTTCATGATCTACTTACTTTGCTTCCATTTGATATTTGATATTTTCCATTTTAATTAAGTACTATAAAAATATTCAAAAATTTATAGAGGTCTTCCTAATATTTCTTTTTAGTTTTTCCTAGTTTTAATATTAGAGGGAGTGGGGAGGGATTTTTGGTATACAAAATTTTGAGATGGGTGACCATCTTTATGTCTTTCTTGTGCTTGATGTAAGTTAAGTCACTACTCACTACTAAAAAATTCTTACTTTCCTGTCGAAAAATGTTCAATGACTTTTTTTTATTGATATTTTAATTGAATTGATGAGAAAAAAATAGAAATTATCTCTCCTATTTTAGTGAGAATTCTCTTTCCACTATCCATATTTTTAATAAGCTGATTCAATAAAATGAATAAAAATCATACTTTGTAACACAAATTTTTTCTGTGATTCACGATTAAAAAATATTTAGTTCTAGCCGTTAGTTAATACGCCATATGAAGTTTTGTTAAGATAAGTACACTTCCCTTGCCTATTTTTTGTCACCACTCCTTTATTCTTTTGTTTTAGTCTTGCCCATTAACAAATGGGATCTTGACACGAATTTTAATGGAGTATTCGGTAAGACTAGATCTACGGTGTGTTTTTTTTTTTTTTATCATTTTTTTTTATATTATACTTATTGAATAAAACCAAACCTTGTACATCATAGATTTGATAATTGAATTAATGTAAATAATTCTGATGTAATTTCCTTAACAAGCACTAGAATCTTATGTATTTAAAATGGTTAAAAAATTCTACAAGTGGCAGCTAAGCTAAACTTATCTATATGTGTCTTGTAATTAGTTGAAGTGGAAAGATAACGAACAATTTTTAGCGACAATAAATATACTCATTAACAAAGAGTGTTAAAATATTTTTCAAAAACTACCAATTCATCTTTCTCCTCTTTCAATCACATTCCATTGAAACCGTTTTTCAACATTTTACTATTGAATAGCAGAAAATATTCATTCTACAATCAAAGAAACATGAGCATACTCCTCGAAAGAGCCCTAGATTAGTAGAAGCGAGTTCTACTGTTGAAATAGAGACTCCGATCTTTAACATTTTGACTCAAATGCTTCCCATTCTTAATTTCCATTTTGATATCAATTAGACATAAAGTAAAATAAAAATTGATATTCAGCAAAAATCTGGAAGTTTAGCATATGATTCAACCGAATCTCCACGCAGCAATTTTATTGCCTTTTCTTTAGCTCGCCAGGCTTGCATGTATGTCAGCGAAACATCATGTAATTTCAACATGTCTTCGACAATATCTTTAGGAGTGTATACCGTTGCTGGATCAACAAATTTATCTAATATCATTACCGCTACAACGTCAGTGATTCCTTGACGCCTTGCATAAACTCTATCCCTAACCGAACAAGTGTGATCCCCACAGTATTTTTGGATTTTGAAAAGCCCCAATTGATTCAAACTTGATGAATTCATTAACCATGAACAATTTTCAGAAGGACACTTCAGGTAATAGTTGTTTCATAAAATAAAAGAAGATTAATGAAATATTTATATACCAACTTCATACCAAAAATACTACAAATACAAATAAGCAAATATATTATTATGAAGAAGAACTGGAACGAGTTACAAGAAATCAGAATTTTTTGACAGCTCCATAATGTCGCATCACCTTCACAAGTGTGACATTATTTTTGTAAATCTGATTTTCAATAATCAACATATTAGTAAGGTCACTGATTACTTCATGTCCATCCTCATAATTTTCATCAACAACTCCACCAGAATTCATTCCTATCAAGAGGATTGATTTATTTGAGTATAAATCCACATTTGTTAGTGGTCTACTAATATCACAATCTCTTCTATCCACAATAACTCTAGATTCTGAATTATTCATAGCCATATTCTTTCAAAGTTATCCGCAATGGATATTTTGTAAAGAAATCAACATTAACTTTCTTCTGATCCAAAAATACTTGCACACCCACATCATTATGGATACAAACTGGTGGGCATCGATCACTAACAATATATTTGATCTCAATGTCATTAATAGTAGCATATATTCCAAGTTGCGAACAAAAAGAATAAAATCTGTTTTTTTGAATGAAATTTAACTGATTTGAGTTAAAAAAGGAAAACAAATATTCTTATTTTGTTTTGAATCTCCAAATTTTATGGCAGATATTAATTATCATTAATGAATTCAAATTTATTACTCCAACATTATCCGTTTTTTACCTTTTACTTTTAAAAATAATAATCTATTTTTACTATTATTTAAAGCATTTTTTTATTTTAATAAAATGTTAGAACCTACAATTTTTTATTGTTACAACTTGAAAGAATTATTATACTGTCATAACTTGAAATTATTAGTCCTATCACTTCTATATATGTCATTTATAAAATTTTCACTATATTTATCCTATTTTCATTTTAATCCGTTTTAAAATGAATGTCTTTTTCCTTTTCTATTAACAATTTAATTTCAATATGATACGTTTAAGACCATATGATTTTAATACATTTGACATATTTTTTATTTAAAATCACAATATAAGAATTTTCTTTACTTTCTTAAACTTTATGCCTAAATCAAAACAAAACAAACAAATTGAAATAAAGAGATAACGTTATCCTACACGATTTAACAAGTTAAATTGCCCCAGCGATTTAATTTGATCCACAGATTAAGTGGAAGATGACATCATAAGCATGCTCAAATGTTGTCATGGCTAAATTTAGGCAACACAAACCAATTATGATAACAAGAAGAAATTCAGGTGAGCATGAAAGAGTGGTCCACCTTTAATTGGTTTACATCTTATAGTGGGTTGGTAAAGTCTCCCACTTTGTATTTACACCTACATTCCCATCCTTAATTGAAAACTTAAAAAACAAATTACTTTCCTTGTGTCCCTAATTATTTGTCCATTTTTTCTTTTTTAATTGTCCTTAATTATTTGTCCATTTTAATAAATCAAGAAAGGATAAAAAAAAATTTACCTATTATATCCTCAATCAATTACTTTGAAAAATGTAAAACTTCTTGAAAGTCTTAAATTTTAATTCATCTACTTTATAATTAATAGGGGTAAAATGGTAAACTCACTATGTCAATCATTATTTTCTTAATAGGTGTGTCAATTCAAAAGTGAACAAGTAATTAGAGACAAAGAGGGAGTAGTTTCTTGTTTCGTGCTACTAATTAGTGGTTCTTGGAATCTTCCATAATAAAGCCAACAATTCTTAGAGACAAAATAAAAGAAAAAGGTCTGAAAATGTTGAGTGAGTACTTTTCAACCACTACAAGTCGTTGAGTAATACTATTCCCTTAAACCCTCATCCAAACACCCGGCTAGTTTTGGTTCAAGGAACTCAGATATTATTGGAGGTATGAACAAAGTCTCACAATAAGTACCCGAAAAGAAAAGGAAAATCACATTTCCGATGTTAGACCTTTTGAAAAAAAATCGTATAAATTTACCCCAAAATGGACGGTATTGCCACCATGTTACGAGTAATTTGGACCGACTTAGCCCAACTAAATATTACATTCTAGAAGTGGCTCAATGGCTGGTTACAATAATGATTATATATACGAAATTACACTTATGACCTTAAAATGAATAGTCTTAAACTTTTGACGTCTGCTTGCCTCACAGGCAAACTTTGAAATTTTGTCCGAGGCAATAGGGGTCAAAAGTTCAAGACCATCCCCTCGAAAACATTTTTTTTTGGTAAAGCAACCTATTATATAAGAGCCAAAGGAAGGTCTATCTTTCCACTTATCACAAAGACTACCAAAAGGCAAAAACACAGTTCAAGACACCTCAGTTCCCTCAATAAACATTTCAACATGGTTTCTTGTACCATGAAATATCAATTGAGATTGGTGTTGTTCTTCATATTATGTGTAATTGGAAATTCAGACACAGAAAAGGACAAAGAAGAGTGTACACAATCATTGATTGGTTTGGCAACATGTTTACCTTATGTTGGAGGTAATGCACCAGCTCCTACACCAGATTGCTGTACTGGATTGAAACAAGTGTTGAAAGATAGCAAGAAGTGTCTTTGTTTGTTAATTAAGGATAGAAATGATCCTGATTTGGGACTTCAACTCAATGTTACACTTGCTTTAACACTGCCCTCTGTTTGTAAAGCCCCTGCTAACATTTCTGAATGCCCTGGTAAGTAGGCCTGTTTTTAGCTCGTAGTTTCACTCTTGCTTTTGTCGTATCATTTATTGTGTATTAGTAAGGAGCGAATGGGGGTACTTGTGTACAATAGCTTTCTTATTTTTCTCTGGATGGCTTCAATATAAGCAATTTGAGAGATAAGAGGAAACCCTCTTTCGAATTCAAAGATGTAACACAAATAATGACTCTCTCACCGGGATGTCAATGGGTTACTTTTAGGTTTTTCTTACTTAGTGGAAGGCATGCTGAACTCTGTCTCAACTAAATGAAATTAAGGGTCTGGAAGAGTTTACGATCTTATCAATAGAGTTTTAATCTTTTTGAAATTTGTGGCCTGAAACAAATCAGTAACTATAAATCATTTTATTAAGAGTAAAATGAAAAGTTTAATTTTCAATTGTTACTTATAAATATAGAAATGTGTTATTTATTACTCTGAAGGAAATAATATCACAAAAATTGAGACAAAGTGAGTACTAGGAAAAATCATTTTTTCATTTTTACTTATGAAAAATGAACAAGTTAATCTTTGACACTTTTTGATGATATATGCAGCTCTTCTCCACTTGCCTGCAAATTCACCAGATGCTCAAGTATTCTATCAAATTGCTAATAATTCAGGCAGCATTGCTGGCAGTCCACTTGCACATAGCCCCATTCCTTCTGGTAGGGTTATACTACTACATTTTTTTTTTACAAAATTCTGAAAAATTGGTGATTCAACGTAATACTGTAATTTATACCCAATCAATGTATCATCATAATTTGTATCAGGTAACCTGTCTTATTTATATTTAATATATGATTATTCCACCTTTTTAATACAATACTTGTATTTATCGTTAACACGACGTAATAGTGTATAAATTATTCTATATTGTCAAATATATAAAGGTTAAACACTTTTCTGTTTTTGTGTTGCAATTTTTTTTTGCAGTTGGATCTAGTCCCACAGGTGCCCCTGCTGGTGCTCCTAAATCTGCTGGTTGTCATATTGGAAAGAGATGGTTTGGATTAGAAGCAATTGTTGGAGTAGTCCTTCTTTGGTCTTTAACTTCAAATTTCTTCATATGATGAGTCTAATAACCTTATTTGTATCATAATAATAATTAAGCTATCATTTTGTTTAATGGATGATCCTTGTATTCTTGTGTGTCCTTCTAATTTGATATTTATTCACTAATATTTTCTCAAGAGTGATACATTGAGGGCAACTTTGTCCAAAATCTCAAACAGTTGCCATTCTTCAACTATATTATAAAGGGGGGGCTATATTCTTCAACTATATTATAAAGGGTGGCTAAATTATGAGATGCTATGTAAAAAAAATTGAGGAGAAAATATTTATCAAGAAGAGAATCCTGAGGAGATAAAAGGAAAAAGAGTGACATAACAATTTTTATATATAATGTATTTTATTTTCTTCCATTTCACCTTATTATTTGTTTTGATTATAAAAACCATTATTCCAGATTTGTCTGATTTTAGTCAAAGTACTCAAAATCGATTAACCAGATTGGATACGAATCCTACAACCACAATCATGTTTTGTTAATACGGATACAACATTGAAAATGAAGAGTCCAAACAACACTGTGGTCTGTGGCAAACCTATTATACATATACAGTAACCAACACAACAAGTGGGATTTAACTAATTTTTCTTCTACAAAATAATCAAGTTTGGCGGTAGTCAACAATTTTAGTTCAAATCTTATATTCATATTTAGTACTAACAATTCATTAAATATAACATTTTTCCAATTAGACATTTAAATTTGACTAATTTCTAATAACTAGAATTCGGAACTTGTAAACTTCAAATTTTGAATTCGCTTGTAATGTCTAAAATTCAGAACTCATAAACTTCAAATCGTGAATTCGTTTTTGCGAAGTATCTTGCTACATCTAGTATAGGCAATTTTTTGTTTCACTATTCCCCGATTTACTGAAAGGCAAGCCAAGAAATTGCATAGTCCTGTTGTGTCAGGGATAGGAAGAATTGGAGATGTTGCATATCAGTTTATTAATATGCGGTATGGGACTTTAAAATCAGGCCAGCTTTTTTAACAGTAGCAACCAACATAAAATTATTCTTAATACAATATACGTGCAATTTCATAAAAAAATTATATATAACATTGGCTTCTTGTTTGTAATAGGAAAACTTGAATCAGCAAGCGCAATAATTGAAAAAAACACTGTTTCAATCATCGTAAAGGAGTAATAATTAATTGAAAGTTGTCAGCATACATTAATTTTTAATAATATCTATGCTTCTTCTGAATGGGTAGGGGGATTCTTGTCCATGTCAAATACATTGATACTCTTGTGTCTGTTTGTCAATGGAAATAACTTATGCATTTCATCAAACAGCAAAGACTTTATTAATTTTAGCATCTTTGCTACTATATGTTTTGTTGTTGTTATAAGAACAGGTTGCAGATTTTTCGAGTGAATTTGAATTCTTGGAGTTGACTTATTCCATCATGATTGGAAGCAATGTGGAAAATGAAGAAGCAAAGCCATTGAGAAGATGGTCTGTTTTAGCATATGGTGTAGGGCATGTGCTTAATGATATAACATCAACCTATTGGTATACTTATCTCTTGCTCTATTTGACCAGTATTGGAATGCCTCCAAAGTAAGCATATACACACTCTGTTGCAAATCTTGACTCAGTTTCTCCAACTTGTTTTGTATGAACATCTTGTTGTAGCTAGTTTAGGTAATATTATTCTTTCGTTGTTTTGCTATTCCTTTTTTTTAATTCCCTAACGAGAGAATTTCATTCTGAAGATTTGAACCTGAGATGCCTGGTTAAAGATTCTGAATATTAAAAGGACTTAAAGTCGGTATAAAAGAGTTTTGCATAATTCTGCTACTACTTCTTGTGAGTTGTGACAAGGATTTCATGAATTTGATGCTGTAGTGGATATTGATGTACACCGAGAAGTTTGGAAAGGGAAGTGTAATGTTTAGAGCATCATTTAATCAGAAGATACCTGATTTCAGGGCTTACAAAGTCTTGGATCGAGTTCGTCTACAAGTGGATTTAGTACACTGGCTTAAACTTCATTATGAGATTGGTTGATTTGACTCTTCATTTGGTTCTATTTCACAGACAAGTTGCAGCACTTGCAATTACAGGGCAATTCACCGATGCAACAATGACCATAATTGCTGGAGAACTGGTATTTTTTTCATTGCGATCCTTCTTTTTTCTGTCATTAGAAAAATATGTAATGTAATATCATGAGAAGTTGTTGCATATGTTTCACTTCAAACTTTTGATATGCACGAGAAATTTGCCGATCATGAATTAGTTTTGCTTGTTTTTTTCCCCCTCAACAGATAGACAGATTTGGACATTTCAAAATATGGCATGCTGTGGGGACTGTTCTTGTCTCTGCTGCATTTTCTTCCTTTTATTGGGGCGTTTGCGTTCCTTGCAAAATTATTGGGATCGATACGCCTCTTGTGCAAATGATTGGATATTATATGTTTGATATACTCTTCAGTGGTGGATGGTCTTGTACTCAAGTATCACATATGTAATCATCTCAACTTTCGTGTTCGTTTTTTCTTTACTAAAGAATCATTCGATTATTTGGCTAAAATGATAAATGTGTTCTACATTTTCTTGGCCTTTGTTGAAGGGCAATGGTGAATGGCCTTACCCTGGATCAAACAAGCAGAGTGGCATGTGTCAGCTGCCGCAATGCTTTTACAATGGTTGGTACTCTGTTGCACCATTCTAAGCATAACTCTCTTACATGGATTTCATCTCTATATAGACAAAACTAACCTTTTACCTCTTGTCTTGTTACTGTGAACCAATAATTGGGAAGGTCGCAAGCCTAATCGTATATGGAATTGGATTTTTCATCTTCAATTCATCCGTGAAACAAGTTGAAATCAAGGAGCAGGTACATTGAATACCAGGAGTGCTCCTCTATATGCATGAGCACGTGCTTTGCGTTAATGTACTTTACCATTTTCGTTTGCAGTACCACTTGTTGGCAACTATCACAGTATTGATCGGATGCTTCTTTGTAATTTTATTTCATCTTGGAACTAAAGAGCCTAGGTTTGTTATTTACTCAGTCCCCTTGTTAATTTGGAAGGCTCGAATGTACTTCTTTAATGAGGAAACAAACTACAAGGTTAAGCATCTTTTGTGCAGGGTGAAACAAGTATCTCACAAGACAAATCCCCGTGGTTCTTCTTGGAAGCGATGGTTGAAAAATGGCCTGTATTATAGAGTAGCTAGCATTTATGTGTTAACTAGAGTTGTAACGAATATATCACAGGTAACTATAATTTTCTTCCAGCTTCTTTAAGTTGTACGTTATCGATCATTCACATATGTAGTAGTTGTCTGTTCTAAGTTTCTGTTTTGTCTTTGTAATCTCAGGTGTTTCTTGCTCTCTATGTAATTAGTGATCTACACATGAGCCAATCTTCCAAGGCTTTGGTATGATTTGTTATCGTGTTGAATAAAATTGACAACACTTATATCTTCCAGTTAAATAATGCTAATCGGGCTTAGTTATTATGTAATATATAGGTTCCTGCCATCATCTATTTGTGCAGCTTCATTACATCTATCTTGCTCCAGGTTCTCTTTCTCTATGGGGTTGTTCTACATTTGGTCTTCACTTTCGACCTGTTCTTTGTTTGCATATCCTAAGCTATTTTTCTGGTTGCACGTAGGAACTCAAATGGAACAATCACAGGTTGAAGGCCGTCTTTTCAGTAGGAGGCCTCCTGTGGCTATTTTGTGGTGCAGTAGTACTCTCCCTACCGATTAACATGAACATTTTTATGTACATCTTGTCCGTAGTTATTGGAATCGCCAATGCCTTCATGATGGTATGCTACAGTTCAATTATTTTGTACCTCAAGTTAACTAATCCAAGAAAGTGTACTCAGGCTCCTAAATTTAGCAATTCAGAGCTGGAAACTCTTCCATTTTGACAGTTAAATCGCGATGTTTCTGTTTTCTTTTGTGGTTAACAGGTAACTTCAGTAGGCATGGAAAGTGAGCTAGTTGATAAAGAAGTTGAGGGATCTGCTTTTGTTTATGGATCATTAGGCTTCGTGGAGAAAGTATTGTGTGGGGTAATGCTGTACATTCTAGAATCATACGAAAGTAAGCTATATCTTTCGTTCTCTTCCAACGTCTGCATATCATGAATGAAATTTAAATCTTTGACATGAAACTCTTCACATTTATAATGCAGGTGTCACACCATCATCGTGCAATCCAGCATATCCATGTTTCACAGTAACGCGATTTTCATTGGGATTCATTCCGGGAGTTGCTGCATTAGCTGGAGTCATAGTTACATGTTTTACAAAGTTCAGAACTTCACATCCAGAGCCCTTGACAGAACCTTTGTTGGCAGAGTGATAAGCCAACAGCTTTATTTCTTTGTATTGTAATTGGTGGACCTAAGCAATGGTTATATTTTTTTCCCTTCAAAATTGGATAATGGGTTCGCCCTTCTACCCTTCTCTACTTAAATATCAGATATTTGTCTAGAACAGGATTCGAATAACCCACACATCACGTGCTATCAATGATGTCAGTTGCTTATTCTGAAATTGTGTGAATACATCGGTTGCTTGAAGAACTTCATATCTTTGTTAATGGCGCCAATATGTTACATGTTGACAATGCCAGACCCACTGCAATATAAATAGCAACAATTCTAGCTAGTCCACCATGAGAACATGTCACATTGAAGTGGATTGTCATTATATTTGTTGAATATAGTGTGTGAGTCACTTAGTTGGTTAAGTGATAGCTGTTAATTAGTTAGTTAGTAGTACTGATAGTTGGTCAAGCTGAAGATTCTCTGTATATATGTAGACCATACCAATCTGTAAAACGTGACTTTTCAATGATCAAATAATATCCTCTTCTTCCTTTCTTCTCTGTCCTCTCAAGCTTCATAATCATGGAGTAGTATCAGTTTACAAACTTCTTGTTGAAGTCTTCAATATATCACCTCACATGATCAATTGGCAAACCTCTTTACAAAAGCAATGACAAGGAGTTTGTATATAAATAATTTCTTGTTTACTCTGTCTCTCTCCATCAATAGTTATCCACTATACTATTTTAGGATGTCCAACAATACTTGTCCACTTTATGAAATCAATGGATAGGTTCTAATTTACTTTTATCATTAATTATAGTCATTTTCTTATTACATTTTTCAAGACATTGTATTTATTATATTCAAAGGACGATATAGTAAAATTATGCTTTTATTTATAGTTTATTAAAAAGTGTGTAAAATCAATAGTGGACAAATATTGTTAGACGGAAGGAATATCAATTATACATTAAAATCTAACTCATGTGCAATAATGCATTGAATATTCTGGATAGAAAACCAATGGCACTGAATACTTGGACTCTAGAGGATGGCCAGATTCAGCATTGCAAGTTTTTTTCTGGTTTTAGATCAGTTGTAAGATAAAGATTTCCATGAGTTGGACTATTCTGGATTTTTTCTCAATTATTTTACTTTGGTGATTTTAAAAAAAAATATAATTTCTTAAAAATCGTGGGACACGATTGGGTTTTTATTTTTATTTTTATTTTTATACCCATTTTGTATATTTTATGACATAGTCAAGTCTGTCAGTTTTTAAGCCATAATCAACGAACGTCCATCGATTTTTGAGGAGCAATTGATATCACTATAGCAAAAAAAAATTACACTGACTACAACACACTCAAAAGGAATAACACTCTTTTGATTTACCACCTTACTAAAATATCGTTCACACTCTATTTTTCTTCACATGCTATTTTTCTTATATAATCTATGGAATACCTCACTTTGCTCTCAAATATTTTTTCTCTCTAACATGGTGTATATAAAAAATGAGCTAATGAACTCCTTTTATAGAAGAAATTTGCAACTGTAACCATTCACAATATGTCAAAGTTGTGCCATCGAAAGTTTTCAATTGTTGTGTTTCTCAACATTTGTTGTCAACTACAAATTTGCCGACCTTGCCAACCATTACCAATTGCATGCCGTAATTGTTGAAAGTCAATATAGGGGCTGGACTCCACATATAGTACCTATTCTATATTGCATCAAAATCTTTGGAGATTAAACCTTGATATGTTCAAACTCCATAATTGTTTCTAGCGTTCAAGATGTTTAAACCGTTCTTGAAGTTTGAATTTTTCTTAAAATTTCAAATTCTCGAAACTTTTCAAATTCGAATACATGCACTTCATGAGTTAGTAACTTTCTATTTTTCAAAGTTTAGAATTTTCTCCTTTTTTACACTTTTACTTGTCAAAGTTTTGAATATTCTATATTTATTTTAGTTAGAAATATTCATGTCCAAATATTATTTTTGGCAAGACCTTATGGCAACTTGAGTTCTTATTTGGCCTATTGCGTGTTTCTGTAAACTTCTTGTTAACAAGAGTCTTAAAATCTTGATAGATACATTTCGAACACCTAATTAATTCTAAGGGTAGTATGGATTATTTTTTTTCTTAATTTGTTAAAATGGATTAAATATTTATTTTGATATAGGGACCAAATAAAACGAAACGGATGGATATCATATACAATTAATTGAGAAAACCGAAAAGTATTAAAAACACTCCTAAATTTGACGTGAATTATTAGTTTCGTCCCCGAACTATTGACAATTTCTACTTGACTGACTGAACTTAAATACACTCTTGATCTTGCCACATGGGTGAAATACACCGTGAATTCTTATCAAGTTTAGGAGTGTTTTCAACACTTCTCTCGACTTTTTATTAAGAATCATAAGCTCCTATAAGAGTTTGAGATCACTTGTTATGTCATGTGGTTGATTGGGATCATATTTAAGTTGAGTTAGTCAAGTAGAAGAATATTTTTAAAATTATCAATAATTTGAAGATGAAATTAACAATTCACCCCAAATTAAATTCTAAGAATATTTTCTAATACATGTAGTAAATTTGATGAGGGGTTTAAGCATAATAATTACAAACCCAATTTGTTGATTGATGACTTGATTGTCACTCCAATTCCATGATATATTTAATTTGTTTGTGGCAATAAGGATAATAATGGTCCAGTTTTAAAAATTGGCAAAGTTACATAAAGATAGTTCATTTAATAGAAGCCATATATTCAACTTTGTCAAAAAAGTTGTGAAGTCCCAATAGTCTTGGATTACGTCTCAGCTACTTAAAAGTGAATTTGTGGTTGAGACCTTTGCCTTCCAAATTCCACCTTGCTGTTTTCTATTTTATTTTTTTTGGTTTCGATAAGGTGTTTTTGTGACTCAATATTTGATGCTTGAATTCGAGATCTCTAATTAAGAATGAATAAATACTTACGATTCCATCATAACTTTGATGGTACCCTTTTTTTTGTCTATTCAATTGCATATATCCGCGTCAATAAGAATTATTTTAAGGGATTTTCATACAAATAGTTAGTCGGATTAATTGTTTACTTTTTCTAGTCATATAAATATATACACATTATATATGAATTATACATTGGCTGACTATTTCTAATTTAAGCGATTGAATGGACAGCTATTTTAGTTAAGTTAATTCTTCTTAGTTTGTTTTTTAATTGAAAGAATAGTTGATTGTGACTTTAGGAGTAGTGGATGGTAAAGATGATAACAAAGTTTCAAAATAAGCCAACATTAAGAGATGACTCATCAGGTATAATTGTCATTTTCACATTAATATTAGCATGTACTTAGGAATCTTGATTATGTCGGAATCTTAATCCTAGTCTAATCAAATTCTTCAAGCCCTATATACAGTATTTGTTTGGATCCCAGATCGGTAATTATTAGTAGTAAAATTGCGTCATAAGAAATAGTTTAGTAATATTTGTGATATTTAAATAATATTTTTATCATAAAAAATAATTTCAGAGAAATACAACGAGATGTATGAAAAGAATAACTCTATTACTGATAAAAAAAAAAAATCTTTCCCTTTTTATAATTAAGTTGATATAATTAATATATAATGTTATGTGATTTATTAACAATATTTTTCAACAAAGAGATAAAAACATAAAGACGTAACGTAAGCACCCAAGAAAAAAGGAAGTTTTATTAGTGATCACTAGATTTAGATTAGGATTCTTTGTGGGACCATAATTCATAAGTTTATTGGCCCAACTTTATAATTGTGGACGTTAAGGTGGAAGAATCTTTCATATTTAGGGATCCCATTCATCAATAATTGATTAGGACTCCCTTTTTACTTAGACATAAAATTTAAATTTTTTAAGTTATATTTTATTATTAGATATAAAAATATCATAGTATGTGAAAATTATCTAAACTTTCTCGACCCTTATACAATTTTCGTAATTCTAAATAAATATTTATAATTACGTATTATTATGAACTTTCAAATATACTTAATTTTATAAAGGTTTACTAGTAAAAAAAATATCAACAATAATAATAACTAGTTATTCTTTAATATAATCTTTTCACATCATAAAAATAATATATTCAGGTCAAGCATAAGTCTTTTTTTTTGCAAAATTTAAAATGACACTTTTTTTATTTTTACAAAATATGAACTTTTAAATTAAGTTTTACATTTTAAAAAAATCGAAGTGACAATTTGAAATTGCAATCTTACATTTTGGAAATTCCAAATCATAATTTAAAACTGAAACTAAAGTTTTATTCACATTTTAAAAACAAAATTTTAGTTTCAAATCAATTGTATGACCAAGCACCTGATAATAATCACCTTTAAGAAATTATTTTCTATGGTAATACTTTTAAATGTTTATTATGTATGAGGTTATTTTGTCTTGTGATAAGAGTTCCTCAACCAAATTTGTTTAGTTTAATAGTAAATGGTATGTATATTACTTATGAATGAGTTGTTGCATAAAATTGACTATGGTTGCAGTCAAGTCAAACATATTTAAAAATGTGGGCCCAACTATTACCATTTGGTGCGTAGCTCAATCCAGAAGACAAATTTGTTACTTTTGTTGATAAGAGATTTCAAACTTGAGACCTTCAACATGAAGAGTCTTCTATCATGACTTATTTTCATGGAAAAAAAAACATATTTAATAAGCTTTATATGCATTATTATTAGTTATAATCATGGGTATGTTATTGTTGTTATACGTATTGTGAATCTAACTTGTACGTAAGAATTAGTTTAATCCCGCAAGCACTCTCCTTCCACTTGTAGACATGGAATTGTCAAAATGGTAAAAGCCATCGAACTAAATGGTGAGGTCATTATAGTTTTGTAAGTCTAATTTGGTGATATCCAATAAAATTAAAATGATATAAAAAAAATTTAACTTGATTCCTTATACCAATCGAAAAATGATTAAAAAAAATTAGGGGTGAAGTTGTGGGCTTGTGGCTAACTGAAGATGAGAATCTTTTCTTCAGAAAAAAAGAAAGAATCTTTTCAACATTTTCTAATTTTGAGTTTCGATTCTAATATTGTTTTTTGCAATCTTTAGCCAATTTCCAAGATTCGGCATTTTAAGGAAGCCCCCCACATCAATCGACAAACACAGTTCCCATGCACCCAAAAACTCCCAATTGCTTAATATCTTCCTAAAATCTTGAAAAAAGATTCAAGGAAAAGGACAAACAAAATTTTCAGAATGTCAGTCAGTGGTGGGAAATAAGATTACAAGAGAAAAAAAGATATCATTTTTTATTGCTTTCAGTTTTTTCTGAACTGCTATATGTGAAAGGGAGGTGGCTTTTCAAGGTTTCAATAAGCGGTGGCAGTGAAGGAAGAAGAAAACAAACAAAAGGGGTTTGCCCTTTTTCTCTTTTGGTGCGTCTAGATCACGCTTAATAACTGTTTCTACTTTCTTGATTGGTTTGTGTTGCAAGAAAGTACATATATATATTTTTTGGCTCTTGATTCTTGATTGTTGTGGATCCAAGATTAGTTTTTTCTTCTTTATATAAATCATGGGTTCTTCTTCTTCTTCTACATAGCTTCACCCTAAAACCCAGGTATAATTTTTACATTTTTTCTTCTTCAATTTCGTGAAAAATTGTTCTTTTTTTTTGTTTTCCAAGTTGCTATGTTTTTCGTTTTGTATATATGATAATTTGGGTAATTGATATTGTGTAAGCTCCTTGTTGTTTCCTTTTGTTTTTAGGAGGGATTAAGATGAACATGTAAAGAGGTTAACTTTCTGGTTTTTGGTTGCAGAGTATGGTGATATTTTTTTATTTTTTTTTAAGAGAGAGAGATGGGTTTACTAGTAGGGCTGATTTCTTGATCCCAAGTGTTATCGATAAAGATAAGGCTTTGGGGTAATCTAGTTCATTTTTTATGCATCAAATCATGACTAGTATTAGAGGAAATAAGCAGTTGGTTAAAAGTTTAAGCAAGTCCTAAGTAAGTGAATTTTTATTACTTCAAGAGTGGTCCTTAAGGGAGTACAACTAGTGATTGATACTTATAAGCAAGGCTAAGCAGAGTATTAATTTAGTCATAATTGCTCTTGTCATGATGGAAGGAAAGGAGAAAATCTATGAATGATGTATGATGCAGTTTTCAAAACGTCAACATCACTTAACAAACAGTTGGGATATCTTGTAATTATTTAAAAGCTGATAGGAGTCTGTTTAAATACTTGTCATTGTTTATTAATAAGTCAAGTTTAGAGTGAAGTATTTCCTCTAAACATAACTTTAGTATGAATTCACTATCTGATACCCTTCTTTTGCTGAGACTTGGATCCAACATACTTGTGTCTCCATCATGCATCTATGGTGGTTCAGTTATTTGAAATATTCACTTGTTGTGTGATCTTAGTTTCTTGGTTATGCTATATTTGGTGTATGTACTGTGTATTGTGCAACTATCAACCTTGAACAAGATGTGTTTAGTATCATTACTTGTGTAAGATTGCAAGATGTAAATCTTAGAACTCGAGGTGAGAGTGTTGAATCTACTCTGTATCCTTTCATTACTTCTTTTGTTGGTTTTGTTGTGTGGTTCAATTTTCTCCCTGAATATTGTCTGTGGTTAAGTCTGATGTAATTTTGCATCTGAAGCCTCATCTGTTGGATTGCAGGTTTCCCATTCATCGAAGCACCGCCAAAACTTCTATAGCACTATGATTAATCATAGTGAGGATGATGAATCATTGACAAAACCCCTTGGAAGGTGTTCAGTCTTTTATTATGGCATTGGGCACATGCTCAACGACATAACTTCAGCCTGTTGGTTCACATATCTCTTAGTCTTTCTAACGGATATTGGATTATCCCCCAGGTTTGTTAATTATATTCTTGCTGTTAGGTACTCTGATGAGCATGTGTCTTTCAATAATCTATTTACCATTAAGACAAAAAAGAATAGAAACCCCTTCCTGGCTCCTTCATCTTAAAATTATCATGTACCTCTTTTACTGTATTGTGATGTAGCTCGTCTGCTGATAGCAATCTAACATATAGCCACCTTTTTCACAATTCTTGAGTTAATGCTTACCACAACTTTATGTACTTTAGAGTGTGTTGTGTGAATGTTATGAGTTCAATGGAGTGTACTAGGAGCTTAGCTTCTAGTTAATAAATAGAAAGACTGGTTTCAGTTTTTGTATACAACCATAGGGTATATCTGCAGCCAGCCTGTACTGGGGATACAACACTCAGGATGGGCATATGAAAATTGAACTGAGCACTGCCCTGTAATGCTGCTGTTAGCATGCTGCATCTAACTAACATTGTATAATGACATTTAAAGGGCTCGCTACCGGGCTCTCAATTCTAATAGTGGAATTTCGTCCTTAATTCACCCCATTCATGTTGGCCACTACTGCACTCTCCCCAATTTGTCAAGCATGTGACTTCTACACTCCTGTGTCCCTCGCGTTTCATTACCGCCCCCCCCCCCCCCCAAATAAACTCAAAAGAAAAGGGTATATACTATATAGGATACCGTAGTTTGTGAAGCAATTGACTGTGTATTCATGTATACCATGTCTGTTTCTCAGTGATGCTGCAGTTGTAATGCTCTCAGGTCAAGTTGCAGATGGATTGACTACTATATTTGCTGGGGAACTGGTATCTCTCAAGAACATAACTACTACCTTAACTTTGTCCTTATATCACCTACTGAGTTTAAAGCATCTATTGTATTTTCCTGGAAAATGGATGAGATGTCATTTCCTAAAAGAGATCATGAAGTCGTTGTTAGATGAAAACATGCTCTACCATTTTCACCATTTCTCATCTAAACATATGCTTGTCTGTTATAAAATGTATAGTTTTTCTTGTATGAGTATTCCAAATATATTTTTTATGCAGTCATTTTCTTAATAATATATTGGTTGGTTAAATGCAATAAGTGATTTTTGACATGAGAACAGCACATAGTCTTTTCAGGAGTAATAACAACTATGCCTCTATCCCCAGATAGTAGTGCATACCTTTATTTTTTTTAATTATTGAACCTTCTAACTAATATTTGTTGTTCTACCTGATAGATAGACAGATTCGGGCATTTTAAAGTATGGCATATTGCAGGATCTCTGTTGGTTGCTGTCTCATTTTCTTCGGTGTTTGGCGGTTGCTTGCCTTGCAAACTTATCGGTTCTGATTCGGCCATGCTGCAAACTATTGGTTACAGCGTGTTCGCTGCAATCTTCAATGTGGGATGGGCTGCTACTCAAGTATCGCACATGTAATGTTTGCTCTTATCTATCTTCTTGTTCTAAATATTATAAGACTGGCAAGTTTGCCCATTTGCTCCGGAAAACCTTCTTATGGCAGGATTAACATATTAGTCCACTATTTGGAGGGCCGTTTTCTGCGACTAAGTAAAAGATCTAGATCCTCCATCAATCCTTTATAGAAAAAAAACACCAGCTAATTGATGTCCTCCTCCTCAAGCTATAAGCAATTAGAATGCGAATGGCAATCCATGTACTTTCCACCCCCAAAAAAAGTTATCTTTCTCCATGTTCATCAAAAAGAAATACTCTCCTGTTGCTGCAGTGAACTATATGACTGGATAGTAATCTTTCTTTGAGAATGACCCTGAGGTCTCAGTTTCAAAACTCAGCGGAGACAAAAAACACTAGGTGATTCTTACCATCTGTCCTAGCCTTGGTGGACAGAGTTACCTTGATAAAAGTGCCTGGATTTCAATTGGATACCCTTTTTCCCTGGTACCTGTTGTTGGTGGGAGGTGGCAGGTATCTCGTGGACATTACTCGTGGTGTGCGAAAGTTGGCCCGGACACCACGGTCATTAAAAAAAAAAAGAGAATGACAGGGTTCTGCCATGTGCTTGATGAGTACAATGAAGTTGGAAATTCCTCCGGCTTCTCCATCCGACAATCCCGACGACACCTCTAAATTGTAAATCCAAGTACCCTATCCCGCTCTGTAACACCCTAGGCGAATTTCACATAGGCAAAACACGAGAAATATGCAGGGTGTATGAGAAAGCAACCCAGACAGTAATGTGATGTGTTTTTAAAGTCGTGCGGACCTAGGCC
This sequence comes from Solanum etuberosum, assembly GCA_029582245.1. Classification (NCBI taxonomy): domain Eukaryota; kingdom Viridiplantae; phylum Streptophyta; class Magnoliopsida; order Solanales; family Solanaceae; genus Solanum; species Solanum etuberosum. The sequence goes on from JAJONR010032240.1 coordinate 60,176, forward strand.
CAAATCGAACAATAAAACTAGTTGCTTGGCCCGACAAATATAGTATTAGAACTGGACTCCTATGATAGGATGGTAGACAAACCTAAGACAAGGAAGCTAAGTTCGTACGGGGGTTGTATCTGACTGTCACAACGGATTGACTGACAGGCTTCTATGCTAGCAAGCTTCCGAAAAGGTGGTGTATTCACATCTTAGGCAAATCCAACCCACAAAAAGAAAACATTTTAGGCAAATATCACATCGGAAAGGGAGAGAAAAGTACAGTACTTTATAATACAGAGGATGTGTTCACATGGTAAGTGTACTTTTGGACTCGATGTGAGTTATCCAAGCGACAGTTGTGAGGCCAGTTGGGCCAAAGTAGACAATGTGTACCATGGACTTGGACTGTGATACTCTATTCCCTGCTTTCATTACATAGCTTCCTGATTGCTATGGATAGTAACCTGTATAGAGCTGGTGAATATAGCTTGCTTCTGGACTTCTATCACGATACCAGTGCTTATCCCCTGTTTTGTGAACTCGGGAAAATGTCTGTCAGTATATTTATGGTTTCCTCTCAAATAGCAGTGCCATAAGAACTACATTTGTTCATTCTTTAATACCAAACTTGTATTCCATATCTATCTCCTTTGATCCTCCTCCACCGCCACTCACTCAAATGTCCGTAAGACCACACATATTCTTCCAACTGAACTAGCTAGAGTGACCATCGCTTTTGCGCACTGAAGCTATGTAGGATCCTGATAATTATCATGAAGTTACCGCCTTCAGACAAGTAATTGCTCTTCTAACATGCTAAACTTTACCTCAAATTTATAGATCGCTAGTAATTAACTAAATTGTAATAACTTGAGAAGGACAGCTTTAATCTTCTAGAACATGACCCCCCCTATGAAATTTTACCAAGCACAACCCGAAGAATAGCTGATAGTTCTTTGTAATTTCTTAACAAGATATATGCTTGCTGTAGGTCAATGGTGAACTGCATTACACTGAACTCGACAAGCAGAGTAGTTTTAGCTAGTTGCCGCAATGCTTTTACAATGGTTGGTGATCTCCTCCATGACTTCCTGCAAATTTTCCTTATACATGTGAGCAGTCATTAACTTTTGGTTTGTTCTACATTTGTTTGAACGTGATGAATTTGAAGGTTGCAAACCTTAGCTTATACGCAGTTGCTTTTGTTGTGTTCAATATCGTCGGAGCAGGGACACCTGCTGCTGTTGAAAATCAGGTGTGTGACTTTTCAGTTGTTACTCTATTTATTCTAATACTTTCTTTTGGCTGTGTTCTCATTACTTTTTGAATGATCAGTATCGCTGGATTGCATATATATCAATTTTCATTGGAAGCTGCTTCGTCGTTGTGTTTGCTATTGGAACCAGAGAGCCAAGGTATGCACATGTCTTATTTCTCTATTTTTGAGTGAATGCATTGACTGCATTAGTTGCTTGGACTGAATTTTCATGAAAATGCAATTGTTTGCAATTTTTTTGATTGCTTGGATGAATTGGGGATAAAATCACTTTGTTTGAGAGTTTTGATGGATCTAACCTTTAACCAGCTTAGGCATTCATCAAAGTTCAGCTTTTCTTTCTGCATAACAATATAGCTTCATTTTTGTAGAACTCGGATGAAAAATAAATTCCATCCTGAAGAATAAATTGGAATACACAGAAAAAAAATGAGATCTATGCTAGCTTCAAAATGGGAGATTGCTTTCGAGTACCTTGAGCTGTCAGTTTAAGGGGGTAGTTTTTGATAATTTTCTTCTTAGATGTTCACTCTAATATTGGCCTTTCTTGGGCAGGTTGAAACTAGAAGCTCATGTTAAAGGTTATGTTAGAATTTCTTGGATGTATTGGTTTAAGAAAATTTTATATCACCAAGTTGCTCTTGTTTACGTGCTTACCAGACTTGTGACTAATGTCTCCCAGGTGAGTATTGTTTCTTTTGAATTTAGCTCTTTCAATAGATATTACAATGATGACATGGATTTCATTTGAATCATTTTTCCTAAGCATTCACTTGGTTTTATAACCGATAGAGTTCTTATAATTGTTTGCATTGCAGGCATTTCTTGCTTTCTATGTGATCAATGACCTGCAGATGAGTCTATCTTCAAAAGCTTTGGTATCTTTTTGAGCATTGTTTCCATTTAAAATAAAGACATTTTATGTGAAGAGAGGCTAGGGAAGAAATACAATACTAACACTTGTTCCTTCTTTAATTGATGTGGATAGGTCCCTGCAATCATCTTTGTCTGCAGCTTCGTTGTATCCATCCTGCTACAGGTCCATACAGAGCAGAACTTTTTCATCAGTTCTATCTCTGAATTTTCCAGAGCCTCTTTTTTTTTTTTTGCCTGTTCTGTTTCTCTGATAGTTGTATTATATGCAGGAGATTAAGTGGACAAGCCAGCGATTGAAGGGCTTTTATACTGCAGGAGGTCTCCTTTGGGTACTTTGTGGCATAGGAATACTCCTGCTTCCAAGAAACATGAACGCATTTATGTATATCTTGTCGATATTCATTGGCATAGCAAATGCCTTGATAATGGTAAGGTTAATGTTCTATGAGCTTAGTTTGATATCAGGTCTTGAAACTTTAACTTAGCAATTTATCCTATTACAGCATATCTATTTTTTGTATTAAACTTCTAAAGAACACAGATGGGTGGGTGGTCAACCATAAGGCATCAATTATTTAACTGAGTGAAAAATTTAAGCTTTGGTTTATTGGTCCATATAGTTTTGGTTATTTCTGCTGACATAGGCTAGAGAGGTGCTCCATGCAATGCCTTTATCAACTACTAGATGGTCAATACTTTCTATTTAAGCATGATACAAAACTATTTTGAAACATCTCAGGCTCTCGTTAGGTGCAAAATTCATGATAACTTTATATGGACCAAATACTCTTTCAAACATTGATCGACTCTCTATGTGGTTAACCTAATTGTCACCTTTTATATGTGGATATAATTATCTCCTTAGAAAGGCAATTTTCCATTTGTTTCTTAATGATATTCTTTAAACAAGGAACTCTATTATTGTGGTTTTTTGCTTAATTTTTGTCACTTATTTGAGTTCTATGAAGCTCCTAACTAACAATGAACTTGTTTAACTGGAGAGTGGGCAATAATACTCTGAACTGTGGAATTTGGTTCAGCTACATGCCTTGCAAACATGTATATAGTTTCTATTATTCCATGAGGAAGCCAGGCTCTTTATTGTGTCATGGAATGGGGGAAATAGTGAAGGAGTGTGATTTATGATACTCAGTTTCATTGTAAAACACGCATTGTGATCATAAATTCTACAACTACAATCTTCATGTGCACCTCTTTCCGATGTGATTTAACAGGTAACTGGAGTGGGCATGCAAAGTGTCTTGGTTGGCCGAGATCTCAATGGCTGTGCTTTTGTGTATGGATCATTGAGCTTTATGGATAAAATGATATGTGGGGTGGCTTTGTTCATTCTCGAGTCGTATCAGAGTAAGCATTCGGTTCCAAATCTCTCTGTTATCTTGGTCAATGCACAACTTCAATGCAAATTCATTCTAATTTTTCAACATCCATTGTTGAGTGTGTCTGGGGAAAACTAGTGAATTAGCTCCACCTAAATTTCATTAACGTCTTTTAATCTGCCAAGAACTTCTTGCTTCACTCTCTTATTTTCATCATCCCTTATAAAACTTCTAGAAGAGATCTTTTTACTTTACTATAGACTTGTTACCAGAAAGTTTCTGTTAAAACCTATATAGTAAGGTACAGAATTCATTTCCCTTTTCTTAATTGGATTATTTGTAGTTTCCTTCCATCGGACAACTCCTTATTTACTTTGGCAATTGTCACGTTTTTATGCAGGATCCACTCCGGAACTGCACAACTGCAGTCCGAGTTACCATTTCTTCTCCCTCAATCGGTATGCACTAGGTCTCGTTCCAGCAGTTTGTGCACTCCTTGGTGTGATGGTCACCTGCAGTATGAACCTCCAGACACCCATATTGGTGCCGCTGGAAGAACCTCTACTGGGTTAACACCTAAATGCTGATGATCTTATAATCAAGTCATGTTAAAGAAAGGGATTCAAAAGCCTTGCTGATAGATGATTTTTTTTCAGCAGACACCAGTTAGTTCAAAGATTATACAGAACATTATAGCTTCTTTCCGGGCAATTTCAACCAACTTAGGATTATTTATACATATTCTGATCTGTATATGTGCAATGATATGAAGAATTATAGTCTTGAAATTAAATTGTCAAAAATGTACAGAGCTAGAAAGATGTTCTTGCTGTAAAACTCTTGTATAACATGATGGTATTTATTTTCTTATTCTGACTTAATATTATCTGTGCACATTCTTTTATTATTTATACTAAGAAAAAAAAATGCAGTCACGTGAAAAACTATTGAAGTGACATGTAACCAGAAACAACTTGTAATAATTAATTAATATCTAGCAGATTGACTTTGCATGGAAAGAAAGTGACTGAACCCTGTTGTTTGCTAACAAATTGCAAATGGCACTAAACTTTTGGTCATATTGTGTATAGCTTTCAAGTTCCTATCATTTTTAATGGACAAAGTTAGAAGTGAATAATCTTAAGTAACTAAATATTCTTTAGAAAAATATGTGTCTATTTGAGAATCAAACACTTACCATCATGCCAAAAGTTATAGTTGATAGCAAAGGTGCAACTTTATTTCTTAAATAATTCCACCAAGCAAGCGCTATGTTCGATCATGACCCCAACCTGGGCCACCCAGCCCCTCATGGACCTTGCCATAGGCAAGATATTGACATTACTCAACCAATGAGTGTGGATAAAATAAGTTAGTTTTGTTATTTCAATGTCCCAATATATATAATACAAAATACAAATGAATTCTCACATCACAGACAAATATGTGTAAAGAAGTTAGCTCCACCGCATCAATCCCTTATTGTGGTGCAAAATAGGTTTGTTGCATTATGGATGAATTAGAGTAAACAAGCTAATCCAAGAGCGCCAAATTTGGGTTGATAGCTAAAACATAGACACTTTGATAGGGAGATATCGGAATATCCTAAGACGTTGTATTTGATAAATCACATATATATTTATGTTTTTTTATAAATAAGTGTTTGTAATTACAAACTTTCAAATATATATAATTTTATACAGAATCACAAGTCAATATAGTAGAAACTAGTTATTCTTTAATATAATTATTTCATATGGTACAAACAAAACTCTTTACTCCCATCATGAGTCCTTTTTTTGTAAAATTAAAGTTATGAGTTTTTTTTTTTTTAAAAAAACAAAATATAAACTTATGAGTTAAGTTTTAAATTCTAAAAGTAATTTAAAATCATGATTTGAATTTTGAAGTCTCACATCTTGCATGTCCAAACACCTAGGGAGTAAAAAAGTAAAAGTGAACCGATCCAGCATTTCCTCAAAGTGAAATTATATTAGATCATATATAGAAAGCAAACAAATGTAATACAATTATAACAATATTAACAATAACAACAAATAGCTAATTTTTGTGAAAAGAGTTATTTGATATTTATTGCTGATAAATGATAACGAATATCACGTGAAGGTGCTAGAAACTGTCTCAAACATTATGATTATATAAAAAATAATAAATGACTAAACAACAATGATAACAATAATAAATAATGATCTACATTTGTCGGAATTTTTTTATCAATATTTAGAAAAAAGTGAATGAAATCACAAGAGACATTAATTCACTATTTTTTTTTTAGTATATATGCAAAAATATCAAGAATTCTTGTGATAAAGTAATGATAGGATAATTCTCTAATTCGATATCAGTTATGGCTAAAGAGATTCTAACTTCTAACCATAAATTTTATCTTATTTTTATATTTGTTGAGCCAAAAAGCTCCGTTAGCAAACTGCAAAATCTAAATAGTCTGTATGACTATATTCATTAATTATTATTCTATTATATATTTTAAATTTTGTTATTTTAACTATATTATAAAGACTGATACACGAAGAAAATACTAATTCAATTATGATTATATTTGAATAAAGTCAAGAATATTTAAAAAGGACAAAAAAGATGACTTTTATTTTGTAGTCGGTATCATAATGTTGGTCTTGTAATTTTCAATGTAGGTCATACATGAATTAACTAGAAAACTTATCGGTCTAAGATCATAATCTAATTAACACACAGTTTAACTATATTAAATAGATCATATCTGGTTTATCTTTGGTGCAATTTTAATTATTCGCCGTATTTCTCATAATTTACACTCACTTTAATCATATTAGATAAATTGATATCACAAAATAATCAACCATTAGAAGTGTTTATTATGTATAACTTTTATTATATAGATGTGCTTGATTGGAAAAACAATCAAGTAAAAATTCGATTTTACAAAATACGTAATACAAATTGAAGTCATGTCAATTATGTATTAGGCCCAAAAATATCATGCAACACTTTTTATGTTAATTCTAGAGCCGTCAAAATGGGTTAGCCCATGGGGCCGGTCCAACACAACCCGTTATTGGGGTAGGGTTGGGATATGATTTTTCAAGCCTATTTAAAACTAGGGCTTATAACTCTTGCTTATATAAGTCTTTGGCCCTTGAGGCTTAATCGGGGTCGGGCTTGGGTCGGCCCATGGGTCAAAACTTTTTATTTTAGGATAACTTACAGCAATCTCACTAGTACATAAGCTAATTACTTAAATGCACGCTATTTTGTAATATTATGAATCTTACCAGATTTTGGTATGTTCAGTTACATGTATCTCGGAATATGTGGACTCAAAATTAGGTTAATTTGTTTTAGATACACTCTATCCTAGTGGATTTGCATGTATCTAGGATACATAGATAAATCTCGCTCCCTCGCCTCCCTCTCATCTTGTTCGTCACTCTCTTATCTCGCTGGCGTATCTGTTATGCGAGATACATGCTAATTACACTAGATTTTTTGCTAGTGTTATTGAAACAACACTATTGTTTGCCATATTTGATTTGAAAATCTTCTCATTTTCTTGATGTTATAGAATTTTAAGTTTGAAAAGAAAAAAAATGAACAAAAAAGGGCTAGCCCGCCCCAACCTTCAGCCCTTCTAGGTTAGGTTGGGTTGAGCATTTTCACGCCCTTCCAAATGAAGGGCCTACCCGCCCTAGCCCTTTAAATTCCTTAGCCCGCAAGGCTTGGGCCATGTGGGGCTGGACCGACCCCTTTTGACAACTCTAGTTAATTCTAATCATAGTTTTGAGCATATGTAATCATTTTTCATTTACATATTTGAATTTCACATTAAAAAAATCATAACAATATAAGTAAAATAATCCAAATTTATCGAATAGATTGCTTCAAACTACATTCTACGACATCATTCTTTTTCATAGATTAATATTCACTTTGATCTGACTTATAATAAACTAAATATTCATTAAAAAATGCTTATTTTGGAGACTTAAAGTGTTTTGTCAAGTTTATGGATTTTTTTAAAAATATTTTACTTGGTAAAATGAGTTATTTTCCGTAATATAAAGCTAAAGAAAGTAATTTTTGAATAGCAACTAAAAATTACATTTGACTAGAATTTATACTTACCTAATTATCTCCATGACAAAACAAAACCTAACATCACGTGTACTATCAATCTATCACCAACACATGTATAAGCAATGTCTAATAAACCTATCTAATTTCTCTATTTTGTGAGATTTAATTAAAAGAAATTAAAATCCTCAATTATAACCTAATATGAAATATTACTACACCTAAGACCAATAAAACTTTCTCAAATAAGTGGATCAAATAAAAACGCTATTATTATTATTATTATTATTCGACATATGAAATAATTGAATTAATTATATAAAAGTTTTTTTCTTGAAGCTCCTTTCCACCTCAAATAATCTGTTGTTTTCCTCTGTTTCTCCATTTTTTTCATTTTTTTTTTTCAAAGTATTGTTTTGTTACTTTTTATATTCTCTTATATATCTAGGACTCAGTAGCAGATCGAAATTTTCAAAGAAAATGAATTAAAAATTCGATTTTTTTTACATGGTCGATAAAGAGTAGATCGACAAATTTCGAGGGCTTTCTCTTGCATTTTCTCTTCTTCTTGCCCAGAAGAACAAAAATACAAAAAAAGGAAAGGGCTTTTGTGGGTTGGTGGCAAAAAAAAATTCAGAAATTTATTCAAGATTATATATTGGGAAAAAGGAAAATTGATTCTTGAAGTTGAAATTTTTTAGTTTGAAGATTAGTTGTACGAAATGAGTTCGGATCTGATAGCTAACACACATGGTAACCTGGATGAGCAGATTTCTCAGCTTATGCAGTGCAAACCTCTATCTGAGCCTGAGGTCTTTACTTCTCTTTTTTCTGGATCTGGGTTTCGTTTTTTTGTTCCTAATATGGATGAAATTTATTTAATTTTTTAAGAAAAATGTTTTCTTGGATCCAAATTGTGGTTCCAAAGCTGATATTTCTGATTTGTTCATCGGGATCCAAATTATGGTTCTTCTGCTAGTCTTGCATTTGGAGTTTTCCAGTGACTTTAGATGGATTTCTTGAGATCTCTGTGTATCCTCATTGGATTCTGAACTTCTTGTGAGTCATTTCAATGTGATTTTTGTTAAAAAAATTCATCCTTTTGACTATGAGTTGAGTCTGTATAAGAAAGAAAATGTTTTTATATGTGTTGATTGTCTGGAGCACAGAATAATGATATATATGTTTTGTATGGAGTAATAGTTGTTTATTACTTTGATGGTATGCAAAGGGTTGAATCTGTTTTGTTGATTTAATCTACTCCTGAATGTTGTTTAGTTTCGTTCTGCTGGTATAGTCTATAATATTCTGTTCACGGAGCTTGCAGTTATTCCATTTCTGCTGATAGATGCTCAATTGTTTGCAAATTATCACTTTGAATGTGGTGTTTCATCTGTTGTTTCTTTATGTTCTTTCCTGTATTAGTGTATGCTATCTGTATGAAAATGGTATTGGCAGCTAATCTTTTTGTGCTCTAATTTAGGTTAGAGCATTATGTGAGAAGGCTAAGGAGATACTAATGGAAGAAAGCAATGTTCAGGTATAAACGTTTGCGTGCTCACAAATTTTCTGTTGCTTGTGCTGTGTTATAAAATTACTACCAACGTGTAGGCTCGTCTCACTGCCCCCTTCCCCGTCTTTTTGAGAAGGAATATCTATATTGGTTATACTGGGGTACACTTGTGTAACAATAGATGTGTTTTTTTTTTGTCTTTTAAGCTTTATAAAAAGTGCCATGGCTTGTGATTTAAATATCATAATATGTGTTTGCTATTGTATCTGTTTGCTTTTCTTCTTGTCGCCTTCTTTCATTTCAAGATTAAGTGGTGATTACTTGTTCTTGCCCTAGTGATAAGAGTATTCTTACCCCGTATCCTTGCTATTGTGTTTGCATTGATCTACGGATATTAGCTATAAATGTTTGTCTTCTTCATGAGATTATGTATGTAATCTTTGGTTGATTTTGATTTATTTCCTATTTTCTTGCTTTGCAGCCAGTAAAAAGCCCTGTGACTATATGTGGTGATATTCATGGGCAGTTCCATGATCTTGCTGAACTTTTTAGGATTGGTGGACAGGTAATTGCTAATTTCTTCTTGGTGTGTGCACCTTTATCACTTCTCTGTGGTGGATGTCGGATAAAGACATTTGTTTACGTACACACATAAGAAAAAAATTGTAGGAATAAAAGGCAAAAGATTGTCTGGGATTGGAGAGAGTTGACCGGATCAGAAAGGAAAAAAACTAATTGACCAATACATAAGGGCCCCCTTAAATTTGCCACGAGCACCAAAGGGTGTGGCCCAGTGTCAATGAAGTGGGTTGAGAATCATGAGGTCTCAACTCTCAGGTTCTAATCTCAGCAGAAACAAAAAACACTGAGGTGATTTCTTCCCATTTGTTCTAGCCTTGGTGGACAAAGTTACCTTGGTATTTGTTGCTGGTGGGAGGTGATAGGTATCCTGTGGAATTAGTCGAGGTGCCCAAAAGGTAGCCCGGACACCACGGCTATCGAAAAAATATTTGCCACAATTTTTCATTTTGAAGCACTCCCAACATTAAAAATGTACCTATTAAACAATATAAAGTGATGTGGCATAGTGTGTGCAACATACTTCCACTTTGAGCGTGAAAAGCCAAAAGAAGTAGTATTATTTTTAGTTTTTTTTTTTCTTCTCCTTATATCGCTAGCTTCCATTAATACCTCCACCTTCGCCTGTCACCACGGCCATTCCCCTTTCCTTCATCGATTGAATCCTGGAGAATTCAGTAGAGTAATTAAGACTCAATTAGCAAAACTACACCATGGGCCAACAAAAATCACCATTTTTGCATTTTCAAGTTCAATTGCATTTGTTTCTATTGTCATCTGAAATACCTGAATCATGAAATACTGTATGAGTCAATTTAATTTAACAGAAAAAAGAACTATCAAGATCTTCACGATACTAAATAATGGTAAAATTAGATAATCACTTTGGCATCTAACATAATAACCATTGATCTGGATATAGGTTGAATACTAGAAAACAAAGAAACTGTGGACTAAAGACATAGTAGAATTATCTAGAGGAAGGGGAGAACAGACAATGAGAATAGCTGATAGCACTAATGAAGCACTATACAAAACATAATAACGCTCTCTAAGTTCCAACTGGTATAACAATTGGGATTGGGAATTGAGAAGAATCCGGGGGAGGATTTATGGGTGGGCAGGAGATGATGGAAAGGGCTGGGGTTAAAGAAAACTAGTATAACGATTTGAGAACTGGGAAGAAGATAGACACTGGGGGTGGGGGGAGGATTATGTGAAAAATAACATTTCCTTTTTATTTATTTTTAATTCAAAGGGTCCAAATGCCTGTCTTCATTTTATTTGATACCTGTCCACATCAACCGCGTGTGAATGACACACACTTGATATTTTTGGGTGATTATCAGTGAAGTGCTCCATAGACACACTTTGGACTTACGTTGCGTGTCTAATAGGAACAAATTCTAGTTAAGGTGCAAAAATAAAAAATCGTGTTAACTTTAAGGGGCGTGGGGGGTTATGTATTTGGGCATACTAATTTACTTGTCAAGATGCAACTAGTTCATCCCAAGAGTACAAACTTCTTACCAAATGCTGTTAAGTTGGAGGTGGTTAATATGCAGTGTTAGAGTATCTATACTTGCATTATCAAATAGCTGGCTTCTTATGTTTGTATTGTGAGGTTCTCTAAGATATGATAAAACAGCCTGATGGATATTGTGACTTTGGCCTTCAGAGATGAGATATAAGTTTGTGACTTTCTGTTACCTATTTTTTGAGTTATCTTCGGTTCTCATTAAAGGAATTTTATCCATGTAGTTTTCATGTTACCTTTAGTATATTTCTAATGTATTTATTACGCAGCTGATTGTGTTCTTATTCCAGTTTAATTTTTATATTGGCAGTGTCCAGATACAAATTATCTGTTTATGGGTGATTATGTTGACCGTGGATATTATTCGGTTGAAACAGTTACTGTAAGTAAATAAACATTGTCTTAATTTGCTACATTTGTGACATATTTTCACGTGAAATTCCTAATATAGTAAAATTTTCACTCTAAATATTTTTGATGAAGACAGCTGCATTCTTACATTTGAATTAGTGATAGAAAGGAGTGTGCCAGAATCAGGTCATATTCAGATTTTCCTTTACATGAGTGTTTGACCGGTTATTGATTATTCATGTAGTGTACAGTAAGCAGGTAGTAAAAAACAAACTGAATAATACCTTCACATGCTTTTTTCCTGCTTTTAATTAAAGTTCAAACAAATTATCTTGTTTTAACTCATTTCAATTTTCAAGTATTGACTGCTATATTAAATTATGTCTAACTCCCTTTGATGTGATCATCTGTCCAAACTTCCATTCTTTATCTTAGTACTGGTCAAGGGATGCTGACTCAAAGGGACACGGGGAGTATGTCATATGATTGTTCTATATCTTCTTGATTCTTGTCTCTTAGACAACACGGGGGCCTTTTCAGTTTTCATTGTTTATAATAGCATCTGATCAATTAGGATGAGACCTGTATTTATCTGAATAACTTCTGGTATAAAATTTGAGTAGCTGAAGAATTCGTGTAATCTTGGTTTTACAGCTATTGGTAGCTCTGAAAGTGCGTTATCCTCAACGACTAACAATTCTTAGAGGAAATCATGAAAGCCGACAGGTATGAAGGAAATTATTTTGCCAGAGTTAATTTAGTACTGTTGAGCTTGAGCCCATTGTTGCATTTTGGTTTTCTGGTCTTTTCATCTTTCTCATTGGAGCTAAAGCAGGTGTCTGGTTGGAATTAGTATTTGAATAGTTTATCTTGCAGTCTTACTTATAGGTTTGTTTTCCATTCTAGTTAAATACTGATGCATGATAGTGATTTCATTCCTCTTAATTTTTTTTATAGTAGTTCTTGTTCCTTCCATTTTTTTGTGATTTTCTTCTCCCCTCTTTGCTTATGCAATTATTTTGATGAGTCTTTCCCTCCTCAGTGTTGGGTGTTGTTGGCTGTAGACAGGACGTTGACTTTGACAATTGATTCAATAAAAGAAACTTGTCTCAAATAAAAGCTATTCTTACAAATTCTTACAAGATCTTTATTACACTCCATAAATACAATAAATATCTTCTAGCAAAAGTTTTCTGGTCGAGGTTTTGCTCGGTGCTTTCAGTTCCGACTGTGATGCGGGATTTGAGGAATAGTTGATTGATTGCTTTGACTTCCAACCTTAGCTCACCAGTTCTAAGCTTTCATTCACCTTGATTTTCTCAAACTGTTATTTGCTTAATTTGGCCAGTTTACCTGTTTTGGGATCACATGTTGGCATCAATTTCCTCCATCTTTTTGGAGTACTTTATCAGTGACAAATTGATGGGAAGAAGATGAGATCCGCATTCTGTTGAGTGCAGATGTAGTATTAGGTTCCCGAGGAACTTGTTATTCTTGTGCTCGTATAAACTAGACTAATCTCTTTTTAAATCAGTTTGCTGAATGTTATTTCCTAAATGCAGATCACACAAGTCTATGGGTTCTATGATGAATGCTTGCGGAAGTAAGTTCTTTAGACTATGGTTCTATATCCAGTTCCAAGTGAATCCTATCTTGCTTTAGTATTGCATAATGTTTGGTTAATTGCTGATGCCATTCCAAAGATAAGCATGTAATCCCCAAACTAAGTAAAGGTCCTGTGATATATACTTCTCTTATTGGCTGTTCACAGGACGTCTAAATATCAAATTTATCGCTTAGAGAATAATCTGAAACCTGAAAAGCACCTATCAGGAAAAAGGGGAAGACAAATCTGAAACATTAATCCTTAACATAATAAGTACTCTTTAAAATATTTCATGACTTGTAATTAAAGCTTCCTTACCATTTTTGATTGACAAATTTAGTGTTTGCTGTTGCATTATATCTCATATATTGATTTTTCTCTTATAGTTTTAATGCATTAAGAAATATCATATATTTGTTAAATGTGTGCGAGTACTTATAACCTATTTTATAGTGTCACTAGCAAAGACAGCTCCTGCAGTTAGGACTTAGGAGGAGGAGCTTACACTAGATTTCAAAAAGACTAACAAGAAAGTTAGGAGCAGCTTACAGTAGTTTTCTCAAAAGTCAAAATTAATCACCCTCTTTAAAAGTATTATGATGCATATCAGAACTAGTGTTCAGTATCCATCTCACAGAACTGGAGTAGCATAACCAATTTTGAAGTGCTATTTCTATAACCATTGCACAGAACTAAGTAACCTTCCAGTCTCTATCTTTGAAAGCTTATTGTCATGATTTCCTCATTAGTTCCTTCATCTAAAGTTATATGTGCATGGTGCTTATTATTGTTGCCCTTTCAGAAATTTGACTTTGTGGGGGTGGGGTGGGGTGGAGGTGGAATGGAATTGAAGGTTCCCTTTGACCTATAAAATTGCTTCTGGAGACTGTAAATATTGTGTTGTTTGATTTCTTTGTCCTTATTCTTTTTTTCCTGTCCAAGACTTATCTAACTGTCAGGATTTATTCTGGTTTAATACTTTAACTTCAGCAAGCTGCATATTTGTACTTAGATATGAAGCTGATTTCAATTGCTCTGGTTGATGGTGTGGCCTTTGTATATTATCTCCTCCTGTGTAATTCTGATGCTGATACGTAAATCATTTTGTTTTCTTGACAGGTATGGCAATGCTAATGTTTGGAAAACATTTACTGATCTATTTGATTATTTTCCTTTGACGGCATTGGTTAGTTAATCGTCACTCTGGTTTAATCTTTACAGTCTCTTAGACCATTTTTTCTTAACAGCAATAATATAGCCTTCTATAGCATAAGCTTGCATCTGAGCTCAATGATTAAGCTTTTTACCTTGTCTGATAAAAATTTCATCGCACTACTATATCTACAAAAGTAGCTGCTAAAAATGTCTCGTCCTTTAGACTAACATATTAGTTTCTACTTGTTTGTTTTTGGAAGCAATCAAGCACTGCTTCATAGTCTCCTGGTTAATGAGCTGCTTCACTATTCTTACTCACACATGCTTCAGTAAATTATGATGTCCAAACAAATACAATTGAAAGCTTCAAGGAAAGCCATAGAAAATTATCAACCCAAAAGCCTGAGACTCTTTAAGCCAGCCAATGTTGAAATTGGATTTGGGGATGGGGAAGTGGTCGATGTTATGGTGGAGTTGGAGGTGAGTTGTTTTGAAGATGGATTAAGAGCTTGTTCCTCTTAGCATTCCTTCTTTCTCTTCTTAATGAGACTGCTTTACCAATTTTGTATTATGACGGAGAAATGATGTCCCTGCATTTAAGAGGTTTCACTATTTACTGGTTAATTTCTTAAAATTTCAATGCATGTTAGAATTTCCTCATTTATTTAGTAAGGAATAGCAGAGTGAATTTAGTAAGGGCATGAATTCGTAAGAGTTAATAATGGAATAATGGCTGCCTCCTCTTGTTTGCTCAACCTATGAATATCAATATCAGAAGACATGGCAAGGCTGAATACTCCACCATAGATTAGTCTGGACTTGGGTTTTCCTATGTTCTATCGGGCATGTCTACGGCTTCAGATTGGCTTGTGCAGTTTCGGAAGATACCAGATGACCCATTTGATATCTTTTGTGAGCGCACTTGGATGTTTACCATGAAAAATGTATCTTTTAAGTGCAAGAATTCACTTCCTTTTACTCATGTTGCCAAATATCAATTCTAGGTTGAATCCGAAATTTTTTGTTTGCATGGAGGACTGTCTCCATCTATTGAAACCCTTGATAATGTACGAAGTTTCGACCGTGTCCAAGAAGTTCCTCATGAAGGGGCCATGTGTGATCTTTTGTGGTCAGACCCAGATGATCGTTGTGGTTGGGGTATGTCACCCCGGGGTGCTGGATACACTTTTGGGCAGGTACTTTTACTGTATACTTGAAATTTCTTATTTCCATCCTCTCTTGCTCTCTTGTCTTGGGGACTATTTCTTCAGATTTTCATCACTTGTCTGTAATTTTACAGGACATATCTGAGCAATTTCACCATACCAATAATCTAAAGCTGATTGCTCGAGCTCATCAGCTGGTTATGGAGGGATATAACTGGAGCCATGTAACTAATTACTTCCTCTTTTTCATTCAACTTGTGATACTTTTCCTTTTTAAATACCTTAATTAATTGTAACATCTACTACAGGAACAAAAAGTTGTCACTATTTTTAGTGCACCAAATTATTGTTATCGATGTGGAAACATGGCCTCTATTTTGGAAGTTGATGACTGCAGAGGGCACACATTTATCCAGGTGCTTATCCCTCTGTCCCCTTTCAGAAGTGCCTCATGTTATAATCTTGTATTCCTAGAATTGTTTTCTTGGATTTACTGATATCTTCCGCTGGTATTTTTGTGAATGTAACTGTGAAATGTAAGGTCTAATTTGGTCTTGTTACGTTTATATTTGTGGCTCAACTAATGAAACACCCGAAAAAACATGCAATTGCAGTTTGATCCAGCTCCAAGAAGGGGAGAACCGGATGTAACACGAAGAACCCCTGATTACTTCTTATAAATGCGATGGAGAGCAATATCTGTTAGTCTGCCAAGTGCTGTTTTTTGCGGTAACTTCCATCTACTGTCGAGATGTGAGTGCAATTATGGCAAAGCTTAATAGGCTGCTCCCGGGAGGTAATCCGAGGATAAAGAGGCTTGACCAGGTCCCCTTGGTTAAAGTCATATTCTAACCTATGTTAGGAATATTAGAGTGGGGAAGTGCAGCCAGCAATGCTGTTATGTATGATTTCATGAAGACTTGTTTTCTGTTGTTCCTTTCCATGCTCTGATTTTCAGTCTTAGTGTGATAATTTTGTCATATGTTGGTTGCAAGGAAGTCTGTTGTGTAAAGTTAAGAATCTACTTTACATTGTAACTTTTACCTTGTTAATGCAGCTCATCCTTTCTGCTAAAATTGGTTTTTTCAACTCAGCAGCATGATTTGTAACTTTTAAAGCACCATCTTTTTCTTGAAATGAAAAAGGTGCTCCAAAATGAAGTTTGGGCTGGTTGAGCAAATATGGTGAAATGGGTTCATCATTTTTTATTTTGTTTTGTTAGAAAATGGGTTTATCATGTTACATAATATGTGGTTTTGGAACAAATAATATTCTTTAGTCAGTATTACATATCCACTTCTGTTACTATATAACAGTAGTGTTTTTTTTTATAAAAAAAATCTTCTAAGAAATAATTCAAGAACTCTCAAGACAATATGATTAGTCACATTTCAATGTTGAATAAACTGTGAATGACGCACGAATCAGCGACCTCCATGATTGATCATTATCCTATTTTTATTTAAATAATGCATTATTTAAAGCAGTTAACAAAAATTATACAATTTTCTTGAAATTGACATAAACAGAATAAACTATTTGATGGTAACGTTTTATAATATTTTATTATTAAAAAATTCAAACAGACATGAAGTGACTTAGACGGAGTAAAACTGTAAGTACAAGTAATGTTTTATTTGTATTTTGTTACTCTGAGACCTGAGTAACGTCACCAAACGTATTTGATGATAACTAGGGCCGGCTCTATGCTTGGTTGAATCTAATTTTAGGGGCCTCAATTTTTTACCAAGAATAATTTTTTATGATAAAAGTATATATTTTTTTCTAAAAAATTTATTATTTTATTCACTTTAATCCCATTTATTTTCTTACACTCTCTATGTTAATATTCATATTATTTTATTCTTTTAACTCTTTTTATACTATCTTCGTTAAATTTTTGATAAGTTACTCAGTCAAAAATATGAATCAATAGTCAAAAAGTGTTGAACAAAGTGAATTGTTTTTCTATTTCTTCATAGATTTTCAAGAATTACAACAAGCATAGTAAAATGTGAAAATTATCAACTTCTTGAATCAAATTCTATGGTTCTAACTCTTATCTTTATTTGAAATTTGTGAACTTATTACTGATAGAACTATGTTAACAATTCATATAATAATTGTCCGAGTAAAAAGATGTTTTTCAACGTTGAATTAATAAAATCTTATCTAAAGTTAATAATTGAAAAGGAAATCGAATAAATCATTTATAAAAAGATATTAAGTATCCTTTGCATTTATAAATGTAAGATTTTTTTTTATAAAAAAAATTAATGCATATGAAGTTTAATTTAGATTTTTGGCATCTAGTTGGCGTTGAGCCGCCCACGTTTTATAATAATGTTTACTTTCACCATTTTTTATTTACAGAGAAGATAGAAAGAGAAAAGACTGGAGGATATGACAATTATTTGTGCCCACAGAAAGTGAGGGTAAGGAAAGAGAAATTCTGCTGCTATACTAAAAATATTGTACTATATTTTTGTTAATTGCCGTAAATAACGTACTTCCTATGTCTTAATTTATTTACATGGTATTTTTCGTTTTTTGAAAATTAAATAATTTTAACTTGATCGAAAATTTGTGATAAAATCTGCAATTTTTTTAAATAAAATTTACATACTTGTAAACTACGTAAAATATACTATAAGTCACAATAATTAATAATTTAAAATATCTATAAAAAACTTACAATTTAAGAAAGACTTGTTTAAATTTCGAAATTCTAAAAATGCTAGAGACAGAAATGGTATTATTTAAGTTGAAAATTCGAAACGAAACAAGATGAAACAGTACTACAGTCCCAAGAGAGTGAGGATTTATTGTAGCTTCAAAATAGAACTAAGCCCCACATCACAGCACACTAACACAATAGAGTGACAATTTATTGTAGCTTCAAAATAGAACTAAGTCCACCATCAACAGCAAAATTTTGACCACTTGTGTAAGCAGATTCATCAGACGCCAAGAACAGTGCTGATTGTGCTACATGCAACGTGCTCAACTTAACACCTTTCAAGTTTCCATTTCCATATATTGCTGCTTCCAGTGGACCCGCATCCAACCCATACGCTTTGCACACCAGAGGCGTCGCTATTCCATAGGGCGACACCCCATTCACCCTTATCCCGTGTGGACCTAGTTCACGTGCGGCCGCTTTCACAATGCCTACAACTGCGTGCTTTGACGCAATGTAGGCAAGCGAAGCGGCCCCAGCTAGAATACCCTCTAAACTCGCGTTGCATATAATGGATCCCCGAATTTTCTTATCAACCATAAATCTAGCAGCGTGCTTGACCGCTAACGCGGATCCTCGTACGTTGATGGCCATCGTCTCATCGAAGGCCATCACGTCCATGTCGAGGACGCTGCAGAAATTCAGCGTCCCGACATTACTAAACATGATGTCAAGAGTACCGTATTTCTCTACCGCGTAAGCTACGGTATCCTCAACTTGCTTCTCGTCTGTAACGTCGCAGTGTCGGTAGGTGGCTTTGTCAGCTCCGATAGAGTCCACTACTTTAAGACCAAGTTCATCTTGAATATCGGCGACGACAACACGAGCACCATGTTCGACGAACAATCTAGCACTTGCTTCTCCAATGCCACTTGCAGCACCTGTAATTATAGCCACTTTGCCCTCCAACCTACACGATGCATATAACATACCACAAAAAACATTTGATTAAAGCTGAAAATACACATTTAATTATCCGTAATGACACAATTTGAGAAAAGAAACAAAGAAATAAATGTACTGATTAGCACAATTAATTTAAATAAATACTAATTAAGTACCTGAGCTTATTCGCCATTATAAGAGTAGGAAACTTTTTTTGCAGCAACTGTATGTTAAATTTTTTTCGATCAAAACTGTATGTTAAATTTACTAATATATAGAAGAGGTCTAAGAAGCGCTACCCAATCGAGGCTATTTTGGTAATTCAAAATTTTTGATGTTTTAGAGCCCGCTTGGATTGGCTTAATAAAAATGTAGAAGTTCAAAAAAAAATAAGTCAAATTATTTTTAAATAAAAAAAAATGAAAGTAGAGGAGACCTATTTTTTGTTTTTTTCAAACAATTTCTAACTTATTTTAAATTATTTCTTATATTTATCAAACACTTTCGGAAGTCAAAACTTTGAAGCCAATTCAAACACCATATCTCGGTACTATACTTCATATTTCTAAGCACATGCCTTCTCTATGTATATTTGAAATTTGAATTATTTTGAGCCTACCTTGTTCACATATCTGTTTATGCACGTGATGTGTCATATCTCTCTGTATTATTTGTAGGGTAGCTATATTTACTATGATAAAAATTAAAGCTGTCATTAATTTTTCTTTTACTTCCTAATTCCTATTTATTTATAGAAAAATCACGATAGAGGATAACTTAAAATATTTGAATGGATTAGAGGAAGTAATATGTATTTATTTGAAAATGAAGTAAAAAGTATGGTATAAAAAACAATTTAAAATATTTAAAAAATTGATCGATTTTTGAAATTCATTTTATGCTACATAAATTGGGATAAATAAAATAAGAGAAAATTGTCGAATGACCCCAACCTATTTCCGAGTTTCCAATTACACTTACATTTCACGGGATTTCTATTACCTCTGAACTACTCTAAAGTGAAATAAATAACCTCCGAACTACTCTCTAGTGAGTTGGTACAGAGAGTAGCCTGCACAATGAGCGCTCGTTGTTCATCTCGCAACATTTGTAGTCTCGTTTCGAGGCGCATTATGTTTTCATTTGCCGCGCGCATGCAGTCTCCTACGACGGCAGGGCTCACCGGACGCAAGTGCCTCAAAAAGGCTCTTAAGGCAAATCGACGTTGACCCAGCTCATTCCGCATTTAACTCTCTTTGATAAAATGAGAAGCAATAAATATGTGTAAATAGTATTTTTATAATAATTCTGTTACAATTAAATAATGTACATTTTTTTATTTGTTTCTTAAAAATAAAATGACTTCCCCAATTAACTTATTTTAATCCACTATCATGATGAGGAAACAATGACGAAGAAAAGAAAGCCAAAGTAGTTGGAACTTTCTTGAACACATATGAAACCCCACTCTTAATTTTGATGATAATTTCATTTTTCTCTTTATTTTGGGTCTCACAACTTCTTCTTTTTCACTTTGTTCATTTTATGAAAAAATGTTAATTATTCTATTCTATCAATAAAATATATTAAAGTTAAAATAAGGAACTCAAAGACTAAGGACTTGTAAATGTGGTATTCAAGAGAGGTTTTTTTTTTTTTTTTTTTTTGCTTGTAAGTGAAATTGATATTTGAAAATCAAGTTATTTTTTACTATAAATATAAATTGAAATTGTTTTGTATTTTTTAGGCTACAACACAAGACGACAGGTTTACTTTAATGTTTTTGTAGCGGGGTGCTAGAAGTTTGCGGGGGCCACCTCAATTAAATTATTTGTCTTATAAAAAAATTAATCAGCTCTCCAAATTTTATTTATTTGGGTCGCATAAATCGAGACAAAAATATAATGTGACAGTTAGTTTTTTTGGCCAGAAAATTTGATTAGAATGGTATTTTACCTTTTAAAATAATTTTTTTTTTTAGACTTTTGAAATTTCTGATCAAATTTTCTGGTCATTTAGCATTATCTATTCTTTTAATTACAATAATATTAGTTCGAATCATTTCAAGTTCTGAAAGATTTCTAAATATAACAATAATTAATTATGATAAATTTTAAATTCTGAATTTATCTGTGTGTCCGCGGAGCCTCAACTTTTTCACCAAGATTGGACAGTACTAGAAAAACTTTTATAGCATACCACGTTATACTTCTATGAAAAAATTGACTATAATGTGCCGTATAAAATCCGCCACTCACGCTTTTTTTAATCATTTTTTTTCCTTGCCATTCTATTTTCTTCCCTCTTTTTTTTTTTTTTTTTTCTATTTTTTGTTTTTCTTTATCATCTATTTTGAAACCTACTCTCTCAAATTTATTTTACTTATTACCCAGAAAAAATAATCTATTGACTTATTTATTTTAACAAATAAAAAATATATATTATTTTTTTATACTATTCTTATTATTTAATAACTGCATAAGATACTAATAGTCAAACTTACATTTTTAAAACATAATTAGCAAGACTAATTTAATAAAACAAACCTCTAATAAAAGAAAAAAAACATAAACTAATTAAATTTCTGAAAGATCACTCTCCAAAATTAAACCATTTAAATAGGAAAAGTTTTTAAACTATTCCCTTCTTTCTAATTTATGTGGTATGATTGAAATTTTGAGAGTTGACAAAATGTTTTTATCATAATACTTTTAAATATTTATGTTGTTAATTATTGTGTTTATAATAATTTTTACATAATTTTTAAATATATATATATATTTTAAAAAGTTAAGTTTTTTGTTTGAATTTGCGATTAAAATTTGAAATGTCAAAATTCCAATCATGTCACGTAGATTGGGAATTTGTGATTGGGAGTAGCAAATATCTACTAGCAACCGTACCATTTTTAGAGGCTGACATTTTAAAACTCAGACAAATTTTGTTAGGTTGTCAATGATTTTTTTTAAAAAGAAAATCGACACACTTTCATCGGTTAGTTTTCATGCAAAAATAAATAAAGACTCTCAAAATATATTTTAATTTTTTTGAAAAATCAATGTCCATCCGTTATTTTTTTATATTTTTTACAAAAATTAATGGACAAATATCTATTTTTAAAGTGCAAAATTGTAGTTGAAAAAACTGTAGTTGAAGGTTAAAAAACTAAAATAGATTATCAAGATGAAAAAATGAAGGCAGGTTAAAGAGACTATTTATATAGGGGCAAATAGTAGTTTTATTGAAATTTGGAGAATTGACTAATTTATTTTATATATCTTTTCAACATTTTATTTTACTGATTATTATTTTTATAATACTTTTTAAATGACTTTTAAATATATAAAAAAATCTCAAAAAAGTTATAGCTTTTAATTCAAATTTATGATTAAAATTTTAAAATTAAAATATCAAAACTCCAATCATGTCGCGTAAATTGAGATCTAGAGTAACAAATTTCTACTAGCAACCGTACCATTTTTAGAGGCTAGCATTCTATATAGCCAAGATTTTTGATATTGACATTTGTGACAAGATGTTTAATGCCTGTTTTTTGTTTCTGAGATTAAGTAAGCGTTTTGGACATGCGACATGAAATTATCGTTTGATTATGTGATTTCACATTAATTTATCTCTTGATTTCATATCATCAGATGAAATCTCATATTCTCCAAAACTTATGATTTGAAATTTTTTGAGATTTTTCAAATATAAAAATTGACCCACAAGTTTATATTTTGTAAAACACAATCTACATTTATATCTACTAACGTGTTTCATATGTAAATAAAAATTATACTTCATATCATTACTTTTTAAACCATTTACATCTCATATAAGGATTATTCTCACTAACATAAAATTTATTATTACTTCAAATCAATTTCTACTTTACCATTTATTTTCACAAAATTCATTATTTTTTATCAAAATTATTTACCAATAAATGACTCAAAATAATAATGTTGGTTCGTCTTCTTAGTCATATGAACGAGAAATGTAAATTCAACATGAGAAAAGTTGTCCGTATTGTGTGGGATGACTATATTAAAGACTAGTAAACTACAATGTATATATGTATAATTTTTTTAATAATTGAATTAAAACTTGATCATAAATATTGTATTTTAAAAAAATATTTTTGTGATAGTGTATTATGAGATTTTATAAACTTTTATTTATTTGGTAAGATTGTATAAAGAATTGAGATAATTTTAATAATTTTACAACTTATAAAATTTTTATGTTTATAAAAAAACAACATACAACGTAAAAAATCTAAATAGTAGTATATCCAAATAAAACTTCAAACTTTATTTCATGATTTTATACTCATGACCAAATGGGCCCTGAGTTTTCTTTCTTGGACCACTGATATTTAATGCCTTTTGTTTTTTTCCTAATAATTAACTTTTCCTGATATTAATTTATTTTATTGGTTGGCTAAAATAATACAACATGTTGTTTGTTCAAATCAGTCCAGTCTAGATTCTTGGAGCACTGGTGTTTAATGCCTGATTTTTTTACTCTCTAGTTCTCCTCTAGATCCGTGACAGTATGCAGGAGAAAAGGGAAAACTTGGAGGGGATCAAGAAAAAGAGAAATGAGTTTAGTTCTATGTGATACATTGAGTTAGGGTTAGGAACGACAATGAGGCAATGTGGGATTTCGTAATAATTTTTTTCATTTTCAATCCGTTTCATCCCGCTCTGCATAAAACCAGTTGAGAGAATACTCAATTGATCCAATTTAATCACCAATTTCAACATGTGTTTAAGATTCTTTATTTGTATTGATATAATATATGTTCTTATATTGAAAGTATGAATTATTATCTATTTTATATATTTTAGGATTTTATCAAATCATTTGTAATTTTATTTTTTTTAAAATTTTCTTGAGTTGAAATTCAAATTATGGTTATAAAAGTTAAATAATAATATGTTAAAATTATTGAGATTAAGCGGGTCATAACCCAACCTGATTTTTAGCTCATTTGAGCCTAAAGTAAACTTAGACGGGTCAAGACCCAACCCAATTTCTATTTCAATTTATTGAAAAAATGGCACAGCGTGACATCCTATTTTACTAGTCCATCTGTCCAAATTTATGTGACTTACTTTTTTTTTAATCAGTACCAAAAAGAATGACACATTTCTATATTAAGAAACAATTTAACTATAAAAAATCTATTTTACCCTTAATGAAATGATTTACAGCCATACAAATTTCTATCATTCATTTTAGACCACAAGTTTTAAAAATCTTCATTTCTTTCTTAAACTTCGTGCCGAGTCAAAGTACCTCACATAAAATGAGATAGAGGGAGTAATTGGCAACATATAGCCCCCTTTTATTTTTTTTGACCAAAAAAAGTTTTTAAAAATTAAATTTTGCAATTGGTAGCCCACGTATTGAGAAGTTATTTTTTTAATAAAATTAAATAATTTTAGAAGGTGGCAACATGATGTCATTTTTTATTGGGAAGTAGTTTTTTCTTCCTTTTTTTTCATACACACACGATTCTTTTGAATTGTGTTTTTTTTATTGATTATGTAAATATTGTTTTATCAAAAAATAGAAATAAAAAACTAAGGTTTTCGAAAATCAACTTAACTTAGTTTTAAAGAAAAATCAATTTTCAAAGAGAGTGGCCACTTAATTTTTGAAAGAAATTAAGAAAACTTAAGATTATTAAAAGATTTAAACAGATTAAAAATCATTTGAAATTCAAAGAGGGTTTGGAGTTCAATTTACATTTCACGAAGGGTTTAGGCATTCAAAATGTCCGCTAACGCGCGGTTGACCAACGACTTGACTAAATATTTGACTAAATTTGAAAATATTAATTAAGTAAGAAAATTCATTTTTATTTGAAAAGAAATAAACTAAAAGGATTTTCAAGAAAAACAACTCATATATAGACAAGACAATTAATAAAATAAAACTAAGTAATAAATAAAAAGATATAAATATTTGATTTGAACATAAAAAGAAAGAAGAAATGACTTTCTTTTGGGTAGTTAATTAAATTAAAATCAAATCGCAATAAAGGGTTAAGGAGTTAATACAAACAAATAAATAATGGCAAGAACAAGAAAATGCTCAAATTTGGGTCAAATTTGTTGGACCCTTGATCCACACCTGTCCTAAATTTATAAATGGGCCTGCTGAAAATTCAAATGAATTCCCAGCCCATTTATTTCTTCTTCAACCTGCAACTTAATCATATAGGACTGCTGCACAAAAAGATTTGAGCTTCGGGCCCATTTTTGCTCCCAAACACCTGTGTATACAAGAAATGTATATTGTTGTATATGGGTCATATTTTGGCCATTTTTCGTATACAACATACTTCAAACCCTGCACCCTGTATTTTGATTTTTTGACCTGTATTTCGCTAGATTTCAGCCTGTATGTATACATGGATTGTATGCCAGTGTATATTAGCCTGTTTTTCGATCTTTCAGGACATGTTTCAGCTTCCAATTGCCCTGTATTTCAGCATTCTGTTGATAGGGTTGTTGACTCTATAAGAAAATTGAGCCTCCATGGCTCAACTTTAAAGGGGCAGCAGAACCGAGACGGAACGAGCAGAGGATCAATGACTTCACCACCAATGTAAACTTCGAGAGCAATTCCAATAGAAACAAGCCGAGCGAGTGAAGCTAGGATCGAAGAATGGTCCTCCTCTCTGCTTGGATTGTATCTATTATATAGCTTTGTTTTCTATATGAATATTTCCTCTCTATCCCTATATCAGTGAAGAATGCCCCCCCCCCCCTACAATGAATGAAAAAGAGGGTATTTATAGGCGAAATCTAGGGTTCAGAATGGGGGAAAACGGATAAAAAGGGATAAGAACCAGAGCCCATTTGGAATTCAAAATCCAAATTTTATCCCAAAACTCAGAATATTCCCAATTGATTCTCACAAATCCGAATGGATTGGAGTGGGGTGGAGGGCTAGGATAGAATTGGGTGTCCTTGAGCTCGACGTGGAGCGATCTCACGGATAGAAGGACGAAAACACGGCTGGCAGGTGCTTTTGCTGCTGGAGGCGTACAAAATGGAGAGGGACGCTGAGAAAGAAGACAAGGAATCGTAGTGTACGCGTTCTTCACTGTTGCTTTCCGTCTGCTTTTGTGTATTCATGTCGTGAGCTCGACGCTGCCGTTTGGAATCGATTGGGATTATAACTGTTTTGATCGCTGCTGTGAGTTGACGTCATTTCGAATCGTGAAGACGCTGCCTGGATTTGCTGTAAAGTCGATGTTTCCGTTATCTTATATTGCCGCTGAGATTGTTGGAGTTGTTTGTGAGCTACTGGGTTCTGGGTCTTCTTTGGTTAACAGAATTGGGCCGGGTTGGGAGTTGGATCGGTTTAGGAGCTGGGCTGGAGTATCTAGTTGACTGATGGGTTCTCTTGTTGGGTTAGAGGATAATTCATTTGGGCTCAGCCCAAAATTTGGTCTTTTAAAGGGTTTGCAAAAATGACTTAGAAAAATAGCCACATGGATGCAATTATGGCCAAATGGGAATTATGAAGTTAGCCGAATCGAGTCGATTAGCAAATTCGACTAAAGTTATAATAAGATGAATTAACTAATTAGTTAATAAGCTTTTTAATTTCAACGACATGAAATAATTAATCTTAATTATAAACTAATTAACTTAAAATTAAAATCATAAATCGAACTAAACTAAATTAACAAAATATTGGACAAAAACATAAAATCTTTTTGAGATGATTTTCGAATATTCATAAAATGTACTAATTATACACATAATTATATTAAATATTTATTCTTTAAAAAATTATAAAAATTGACTAAAATTGCTTACAATAACTTTGTAAAATGTTTGAGTACTATAAAACTAATTATTCCAAATCGTTCGAATTTAAAGAAGCTTAAAAATTAATTTGTGTCAGGGAAGGTCAAAATTGGGTGTCAACAAATATTATTCAATTCTTTCTTCTTCTTCATTACTTTGAATAATAGATGATTTACTTTCTGTTTATTAGTTTTACATATTTGAGTTCTATAAAAATATTCGTTCATAGTGTCTATTTATTCTCTTTCGCTTTTAAATTTTTGATGGTTTGTTGATATCTACTCGTCAATTTCTCTAACTGTTAGCCTATGTTTGATCCCCCTCTTGTATTGTCGTTCAATTTTTTTGGAGGTTTTAATTTTTGAAATTTAAGGTTATATCTAATTTAGGCAAAAATTTACATAATAGTAATTGATTGTAGGTATCAATTGTCATGTTTAAGAACGTTATCCCTAGAATTATTCATAAAAAAAAGGATTTTGATTCTAATTTTGTGGGTTCTCCACCCATAACTCTAAATTTTATCCATGTAAGTTCTTCTCGTTATCCGATTCAACTTGTGTGTTTGCTATTGAGCATTTCAAATTTCATGTGCAATCCTCATTTACACACTGAAGAAAGAATCTGGAATGTATACAAATTCTGAGTGAATGAATACACGGATATGTATACATGTATGCAATGCATACATGAAGTTCATGATTTTAAAAAAAATCTTCAATGCAGTGTATACGTATTCTAAGTGAATGAATACATAAAGTGTATGATTTTTTAATATGTATACACTGATTTTTTAATATGTATACACTGGAGGGGATAGATATAAAGATATACTAATTATAAGTGAATGAATACATGAAGTGTTTGATTTTTAATATGTATACACTAGAGGGGATAACATAGCTATAAATGTATACTAATACTAAGTGAATGAATACACCATTCTTTTATCTATATACAATCATCAAGTATACAATTGGAATTTTTTTTATCAAGTAACGAATAAAAAAACATATAAAAAAACATAATTTACATTTTTAGGCGGTTACGTATTGTATATATAATTTTTTATGTTTCCGTTATTTTTGTTGTTTAGTGATGATGTCATTTATTAATTTGGGTCATTTTGTGCTTATTTTTTATTTGTCTATTAAATGCTAATTAATGTTGGGTTATTTATTGCTAATTATAACTATCAGTTGTATATATGTGTCATTTCCTTCAATTTATTCTAATATCTTCAATTTAAATTCAACCCGCTCATTTGACACTCATACACTGATGTAATTAGAGAATAAATCTGCACCATCACGGGGCCAATATTTTATGTTTAATATTCTGTTATATTTGATTTCTCATAAATGTCAAAACAGTCGACACATAATTAAATTTCATAAAAGATGATTAAATATGTGAATAAGATACCATCACTAACAATTGTGCTATATCTTATATATTCACGAATTTGGCACACGAACAACACATAGATACGGCACAACTAGTATAACTCAGCTACTTTTTAAAAAGATACAAGTAGATTAATTTAATTTTATAGGCAAGGCAAAACAAGATCATCTTTTTTCTCTAAGCAACTCATACAAGAGAGACGCTGTCAATTTAATGAATGGAAGGAGCCATATTAAAATATAATTGAACAAGTATTTAATAACTATGGAAAGAGAAGTCTTAAGAATGCAGCAAAAACGAAGGTTTCCTCTACAGTCAATTGTGGAAAAAGCACATCATCTTGTGTCTCGAAAGTTGTCTTTTGTATCGCGTCAAGAGAAATGACATAGATAAGATCATTGGTTGTCTTTCGAACATCGGATCTCGAGTACAAGCCAACAAATCGAATGAAACCTGGCGAAAAAGAAGTGAACACTTTGCTGAGGAACGAAGTAGCTCGCCTAAAAGGAGAGATTTCCCATCTATATCCAATCCCAACGAGAATAGGAGCGAGTCGCCCCATTTTCGATGTCTGCCTGAGGACTTATGTTAATGTTTTGGAAATTCAGATTGTGACCTACCGCTCTGAGCAATCAAGCTCAGAGAGCACTACTGAAAGACATAAATAAAGAGTTAGAGACATTGACTTTTCTCTGCAAATATCTACCATATACATCTCAGGAGAAAATAATTTCAAATAATACAAAGTAAGCAAGCTTGACCTTTATTAGCTGAAGTAGATAACTTTATATGTAAACTAAAAAAACTCACATTGTCAATCCCAGCTATCAATAAACCAAGATTGAAGGTCCCATTTTTAACCAACTCCCTCTTTGTGTATCTCTTTTGCATTTGGCTTTTGCAACATTAAGAATTCCATCTATAATAGATACTTGCTAAGATGTTAAATCAGACTAAGTTGTAGTTCCAGAATACAGTGGTCAATATCGAAGAACCTAATACTTTACAACATTATCCTGAATTGTAGTTGTTGGCTCAGCAGTATCCATTGAACTTATGCTCAAGCGAAGGTGGTGACTTGTTAGCTCTCGCTTTTTGAGGGTATAGATGATACAGCTGGAATAGTTGATAATGACCTTGCCACGATGTGGTGTGCGGGAGAATGTGAACGCACTATATGTTGAGAAGCTTGATCGAGTAAAGAAAGGGATGAGTTGCTGGAATGTGACGAGGGAGAGGATGATTGTGTGATTAGCAGCATGGAGGAATAATGAAAAGTATGTTCATCGAACACAACATGGCGAGTAATATATATTCGGGAAGATGCGACATGGTAACAAAGGTAACCTTTGTGATGAGAACTATACCCTATAAAGACACAAGGAAGAGACCGAAAATCAACTTTATGATTGTTGTAGGGTCGAAGAAAGGGATAACAAAGGCAACCGAAAGTTTTGAGAAAATCATAATGAGGAGGACTGTTGTAAAGTAATTCATATGGTGATTTAAAGGATAGAGAATAAGATATGGTAATATTGGATAAGTATGTAGCAGTATGAAATGCATGCTCCCAAAATTGAAATGGAAGAGAAGCATGAGAAAGAAGAGCGAGTCCTTTTTCAATTATAATTC
>JAJONR010032242.1:0-26289 GCA_029582245.1 Solanum etuberosum
GAGTATGAATAAATATCTATGACATAGCTCTATTGCACGATTCAGAGTATGAAAGAAGGGAAACTTTTCTTAAATGTCTGTAGTCCCTCATTTATAGAAGTGGGGCCCTCACAACCATAAATAAGATCCTACTTGACACGGCTTCATAGACACCCTAGGACTTCAAACTTCAGATTTGTCATATTGTTTCCACCCTCCAACAATCATTGAATCTTGTATTCATATAAATTCTCAAAATTTGTCAATTGTTGACAAGTTACTATGCATACCACTATTTCTTGAATAATGTCACATTTGATGTGCTGACCAAACTTTGCTTTGTGCAATTGAAGAGATGGTAGCAAATTCGAACTCATGTTTCATATGTATTGTGTGGTGAGCTTTAGATCTTAAATTCAATGGCATGACTTTGTTGATCTAGAACTTGGCCCGAATGTTGGTTGGAGCAAAATTTTGAGTAACATTTAACTTGGGAAAGGATTATAGGCTTTCTTTGATCCGATTGTGCCTTTTAAGCCTACCGAATGACATGTTATCCATAGAACTCCCATTTCGAGCATGCAACCTTTTTATTTGAATAACCATATTTTAGCGCATATACGTTTGAGTGCATAAATGCACTATACCTTGGTCTCACCTCCCTGAGCGCACTATCAATTATCTACACAACGCCAAAGACCTAAGTTGGGTAACAAAGTGAAAAGGCCAAATATGCGAAAGTTAAAAAAAAATTATGATAAAGAAAATCTAGAATGAAAAATGAAAAAAAAATCTCCAACAAAGAGGAGAGAAAGTGAGAAAAAAAAATGAGGAGAAGCTTTCGAGAAAACAAAGGTCAAATGCCAAAATGAAAAAATATTGAGAGCACTATGCAAATTTTAAGGAAAAAATAGTCAATTTATCCCAAATGAATATCCTACCTTTCTCTAAGCTACATTACAAGCCAGTGACAAGTCCTATTTGATCTCATTTTTTGTGTTCTCACATTAGTAGATACTTACACGAGTGCCAAGCATATGGTATCACAATCTCATGAATTGAACATCTTTTTGAGTGTGAGTGACTTCTAAAACGTCCTAATATCAGAACACTTCTATTGTATGAAGTAGGACTTCATTTGTTGCGAGGAAAATTGAAACATGAGGATATGAATAATTATATCCCTTAATTTAGGCAAGATGAACTGATCTTGTAAATACTCAAGTATGTTTGAGATACCATTTGAAACTATAGGGATTACTCAAACTTGACCTCAAATTTGTTTCAAAGTAGTTGAAGGTGATTCATATGCATAATACTAATTGTTGGTACCAACGAAAGTAGAGATGTCACACCCCTTATTCGCACGGCGGAAGGGTTTTTTCAATTTAAGTGACGGTTTTGATTAGGAATTATTTATATTTTTCAGAGTCGCCACTTGGAATTGAGTTATGGTGTTCCAAGTCACCTTTTTGTTTAATCCCTAATCAAAAGTAAATGACTCTTTATATGGTCTGCGAACTAGAAATTCGGGTAAGGAATTCTGTTGACTGAGGGGAAGGTATTAGGCATCCCTCGAGTCCCGTGGTTCTAGCATGGTCACTTTTATTGACTTATACTTATCTTAATATATTTTTAGATAATTTGTGTCTACAGGCCATGGTTTGCGTATATTTTTTATTGTTGAACTTTTATTTGGTCTCAACCTAGATGCGTAACCGCATTCTTGGTCTTGACATTTAGAGACATAATTGTCTTCTTCGCATCACACGTAATAATTGTCTGTAAGTCTTACTTTAAATTAATAAAAGTTATTTATATTTTTGAACAAGGTGTGTCACCGCATCCTTGAGTTTCTTTTACTGTCTCAAAAAAGATGTGTAACCACATTCTTAATTGAAACAAATATTTTTTTTAACACTCTTAAGTGTTCGATCTAACATTAAAAGAAAATATTTATTCCTAAAAAAAAAAAAAGTAAAATACTAAACTTCTAGAATAAAATTTTGGATCATTTTCATATGCTTTTATTTTTTACAATTCTTAAAGTTGACGTCAAAATTAAGTGTACATTTTCTAATCCACCAAAACAATACCAAATTGTTAAAAATAAATCTCATTTTTATTCTACATGACTTTAACTAATGGAAACTTATTCAAAGCATCAAAATTGTACAACAATAAATAATAACAAATATATTTAATTCCAAATTCATTTCAATCAAATTATTTAAAAAAACAAAACTATAAAACAAAAAGGTATCATAAAATTATATCAAATTCCATAAATAAATTAAAGAGATAAGTTAAAGTTAAATACCAAAAAATCTTGACCGAACCTCGATTAGTACACCCGCAAAGATTTTATAGATTGTATGTGGTGGTATATGTATTGTGTTTATATGCAAGTAGTAATGAAGAAGGAAGAAAAATACAAAATGTGTTGATGAATTTTTGAAGGAAGAATAATATAAAATAGAGTAACTTTTCTTTTCTCTTTTTTCTCTTACTCGTGTGTGTATTCGTATGTTTGATGGAGTATTTTTTTAGTTTTGTGTCTTTGTGTGTTGCTGATTTTTTTTCTTTGGTTTGTGCGTCTGTGTCTGTATAGGAGTGTATCATGGAGTGAAGGTGAGTTTAAAAAAATGAGAGTGCGGATGGGTTCTTTTTTCTACGTGTGAGTGTCCTTTTGTAGGTGTAGTAGTTGTATTGTTGTTGAGAGGAGAGTGGAGTGGGGGTAATAGGGTGAAGTGGGGTTGAGGGTAATGGTGGTGGATTGGGGTAGTGGGAAGATGTGAGGTAGTGTTAAGTTATTATTATTATTATTTTAATAATATAATATAATATAATATTTTTAAACTAACAAAAATTGAGTAGCTAATAATAAATTATAAATAAGAAATACTAACTTATTTATTAAACTAAAAATAAAACAAAACATATTTTTTTTGTTATTTTCAAATCTTTTAAAATAAACTTACTAAAATAAGATAAAAGAAAAATATCTAATTTATATATAAAAGCAATATTTATGTACTAAAAATGGTGTAATACCTTAAGTTCGGTCAAAAATTACGTGTCTACAGTTTGCCCCTCTTTGACTGGAAACACGAAGAGTTTTCAGACAAATAAGTAGATAACGTGACAAATTTTGACCGGACTTGTATTTGAAGGAAAAATTTGTGCGACCGAGTCTTGGTTTTGGACATCCTACATATCTCGGGTTATAAGGAATTCAGGTCACGTGTAGTTCAAGGAGATGACGTGATGAGTTGGAAGTTAAGTGAGGTTCCATCGAGGCTCCAGGTCGCGGCTCTTATCGTTACATGAAAAAAATAAGATTTAACGCTAATAGTCAAAAGGAAAATGAAAGTACAAGCTCATATCTATGCAGCTTCTCTTGAGTCTTGAATTTGAGATATCACCTTGATTTTGGTGAGTATCTTGATCTTGAATGGATTCGATGCTTAACTTGCCACTTAGAGTGAGTTTTTGCCACTCTTCAAAATGACAATTTGAAAATGCTCTTGAATGACTGCATGTTTTCTTGATTAGAAGCTGAATATAAATAGATGTCAGGGAGTCAGGCTGCTACATGCATTGAAGAAGTTGATTCTGGCTATCATGGGATTGATCATTCTAAAAGGAGTTGAAACTCTGTCCTTGAATTTTAAATCCATGTTTCCCTTGAAGAAACCTGAAAACCATCACAAACCAAAGAAATAAACAAAAAATTTGTCCCAGTTTTCACTAGAAAATTTTTGTGAGTTATTAGCAAATGTGAATTTTAAAAAGATAAATAAAAAAAATAAACTCAGACTAGGAAGTTCTTATCCTAGGAGAAAAATAAAAATTAACGGTCTCAGACTAGGAAGTGTTTATCCTAGGAGAAATTAACCAAATCACATTATGTAGGAGGGTCCTGCTAATCCCATTGTCTAGGAGGGTCCTGCTAATCTATATCTCATTATATAGGAGGGTCCTGCTAATCTAAATCCCATTATGTAGGAAGGTCCTACTACTCTAATTCCCATTGTCCAGGAGGGTCCTGCTACACTAATTCCCATTGTTTAGGAGGGTCCTGCTACTCTAATTCCCATTGTCCAGGAGGGTCCTGCTACACTAATTTCCATTGTTTAGGAGGGTCCTGCTACACTAATTCTCATTGTTTAGGAGGGTCCTGCTACTCTAATTCCCATTGTTTAGGATGACCCTGCTACTCTAATTCTCATTATCCAGGAGGATCCTGCTACACTAATTTACATTGCTTAGGAGGGTCCTGCTACACTAATTCTCATTGTTTAGGAGGGTCCTGCTACACTAATTCCTATGGTTTAGGAGGGTCCTGCTAATCCAATTATAAGGAGGGTCCTGTTAGTCCCATTATGAGGAGGGTCCTGCTAATCCCATTATGAGGGGGGTCCTGCTACACTAATTCCCATTGTTTAGGAGGGTCCTGCTACACTAATTCCATTGTTTAGGAGGGTCCTGTTACACTAATTTCCATTGTTTAGGAGGGTCTTGCTAATCCCATTATGAGGAGGGTCCTGCTAATCCCATTATGTAGGAGGTTCCTGCTAGTCCCATTATGAGGAGGGTCCTGCTAATCTCATTATGCGGAGGGTCCTGCTAAACTAAATCATCAAATACAATTACCATAACATTTTATTTTTTTATTTTTAGTTTTTAAGTGTCTTATATTAGGAAATGTTTATTCTAGGAGAAAAATGAAAAATAAATGTCCCAAACTAGAAAATGTTTATTATAGGAGAGGAGAGAAAAAAAAAATAAAAAAAAATAATGGTCTTCGACTAGAAAGTGTTTATCCTAGGAGAAAATGAGAAATAAATGTCTCAGACTATAAAATGTTTATCCTAGGAGAAAAAATGAAATTAAATGGGCATGCATGTAAAAAAAAATTCTTTTTTTTTTGAAATAATGTTTATAAATTTGAGTCTTCAAGATATCATTTATCAGACACATTTCCCTGTTTTAGAAAAAGAAAGAAAGAAAATTTGTGGCTCTTTTTTATTATTATTATTTTTAAATGGCGATCGATTTGTGGCATTGGCTTTGAGGATGATTGCTCCTATTGTTGCCATGTTTGAAGCTAATTTCAGCTTGAGATAGACTGTTTTCGTTCACTAGGCAGCTCACCTTGATAATCTTGAAAACATCTCTAGTTGTTCAAAACTTCAAACTTCAGATTTGTCATATTATTTCCACCCTCCAACAATCATTGAATCTTGTATTCATATAAATGCTCAAAATTCATCAATTGTTGAAAAGTTACTATGCATACCACTATTTCTTGAATCATGTCACATTTGATATGCTGACCAAACTTTGCTTTGTGCAATTGAAGAGATGGTAGCAATTTTGAAATCATTTTCTGCTTGCTTTAATGAAGACCAACT
The DNA here is from genome assembly GCA_029582245.1 of Solanum etuberosum. Classification (NCBI taxonomy): domain Eukaryota; kingdom Viridiplantae; phylum Streptophyta; class Magnoliopsida; order Solanales; family Solanaceae; genus Solanum; species Solanum etuberosum. The sequence continues at coordinate 5,397 of JAJONR010032242.1, forward strand.
CAAGGAAAAAAATGCAAACTGAATTGAGCGATAAGATAAAAAAAATAAAAAAATATTTGACCCTTTTGATAGAAAATGAAAATGAAAATAAAAAGGGACTCCTTTGAGAGTGGTGGTCAATTCTAATGAAAATGACATGCATGTGAGATTAAATGGCTTGATCTTTCCAATCAATCTAAACTTTATCTTTGTCAAACTTTCAGCCTTTCGAAGTCAGACTTTTATAATCCAATTTTTGCACTAGATTCATGCCCCACATTCGACTTGTGGGCCTCGAAAGGTTTTTCACCAACAATCTCTCTCATTTGGTATGTCTCTCACTCACCATCGTCTTATAGTGCCCTGAGGGTTTTCACCAATAAGACTCTCTCATTTTTAATTTTCTCAAAACACAAATGATGTCTTATAGTGCTTTCGAAGATTTTCATCGATAAGATTCCCTCATTTTTAACTCCTTATGCAAGGGACATGACATTTTTCCTTATATGATAATCAACACTGAAAGCTTGCTTAACTTGTCATTGTTAAAAATTGATCAGAAGGTCCTTATTTGGATTGTAACGTGGCTTTTGGACAGGGTTACAATGAAAGGATAGGCATGAAGGCTCAAAGATAATGCGGTAATAGGGTTAAGACTTACAACTTTTGGAATCGACTCTATTATGCAAAATAAATAAATAACAAAATAAAATAATAATAATAATAATAATAATAATAATAATAATAATAATAATAATAATAATATTATTATTATTATTATTTTTGCCCTAGTTTTTGTGATGAGGACCTTTTAGATTTCTTTTCTTGGTTGGACCGAACCTTAAAATAAGGTTGCCTACGTATCTTGTCAAAGCAAGAATCAGGTCAAACGTAGTTCAGAAAGTTTGTTCTTTTGTTGTTATTGATTTTTTCAACCCTTTTTTTCACTTTTTTTTCTTGACTCTTTCTGTGACTTCTCTTTTTTTTTTTTTTTTTTTTTTGGCATTTGCGACTATTTTTTTTTTATTTTTTTTTATTGTATTTTGATTCCAAAAGAGGGGTATGAAAGAGAATAAAATTAAGGCTAGCAAAGGATTACACGGTGTTTGGATAGTAGAATGAAATGCCTTCGTCATATCAATTATTAAAAATGTCAAGTACAAGCATGCCCTTTAAGATGTGAAGTGAAAATCATACATTATATCTTCGCAACATATGCATTGATGGATATGTTTATCATTTTTGTTCCATTTTTGTCAGCTTGAAATCTCCATTTGAGTAACACCTTCTTGACAACAAATGGCATACGTTAATTTAAAAGAAATTTATTCTTTTAACCATTTTCAATACTAAAGGACGTATCAAGGTGTTTAAGTCCTTCATTCATTTCCTCGAATGTATTTCTTTTTTGACTTTTTTGATGTATTCATTACATGACTAGATATAATCTTAAGATCTGACCAAATCCTCTTGCATATCATGTCACAAAAGTTGAATTGAAAAGAGATGCATATATGGAAAGCCAAATAAAACGGATCAAAGTGATACATGACAAATATTATATTAAGATAAAAGAACTTGGTGACAAGACAACAAACTAAATTTTAGGTTACAACTCTATAATAACCCAAACTACGACAAGACTCAACAAACAAACACATAAGAGAAATGATAGAAAGGTCTGACTTACTAAAACAAAAAAGAATTGCATAGCAGAAATGATGACAAAATAAACTATCCATACACTCTTTTAGAGAAAAGAAGAGTGTCTCCCAATCACCAAGCTTGACTTCTTAGCCACTGCTTTGCACGTTAGCCTTCGTAAAAGCTCCACCAATTTCAATTGTCTTTTCTTCAGAATTGTCATATTCTTTGTCATCACATATCATCTCGATAAAGTGTACATCACTATGCGCCGATAGAGGATTCTTAGTAACATTTAGGGGGTCATCATTTTGAACCACAATCCTCTTTGTTTGAATCATTTCTTCCACCTTTCTTCTTAAATTTCGAAAATCTTTAGTACTGTGCCCTGGAGCATCAGAATGGTATGCACACCGTATTGTAGGATTGAAACCTTTTGCATGTGGATCCACGTAATTTTGAGGAATTGGCTCTATCATATTCAAATGTTTCAATTTCTCAAATAAACTTGTGTAAGACTCTCCAATTGGTGTGAAATTGTTCATAGGTCTTTGACCTCCTTTAAATCCCTGTCTTGGACGGAGATTATAAGTTTCTCGAAAATTTTTAGAAGAAAGACGAACATTTTGATTTGTTGGTGCTCGCCATTGAGGATAGTTTGGTTGATGTGCATATGATTGTGCAATATAGACTACGTATTGAGGTGGGATAATGGAGTATTGTGTGTCTTGCATGGGGAGATAGTGATGGAATTGAGGTGGTGCATATTGATAAAGTGGACCCCTTGGACTTTTTTGTGTGTCTGACACAACATTTGCTACATCCTCCTTCATTTTCTTTCCCCCAAGATTTCCCGATCCATTTTTAATCACTTGTGTTGTGGCTTTCAAGGCAACTTGACTTATAATATTTCCAGAATGGATGCCATTTTCAATCATTTTATCAATCTTAATAACTTCGGTGAATGTTTTTCCAACAACGGAAAGTAAATAATGAAAATAGTTTGGTTCTTGCGCTTGGAGGAAAACATCAATCATTTCAGATTCTTTTATTGGCGGCTTAACCCTAGCAGCTTGCTCCCTCCACCTAATAGCATATTCACGGAAATTTTCGGTGGTTTTTTTCCTCATGTTGTCAAGTAAAGTACGATCTGGAACTATGTCAATGTTATATTAAAATTGTTGAACAAAACATCGAGCAAAATCATCCCATGTATGCCAGTTAGAAGTATCTTGATCTATGAACCATTCCGAGGCAATTCCCATCAAACTTTCCCCAAAATAAGTCATAAGTAACTCTTCTTTGCTTCCAGCCCCTCTCAGTTGATTAAATATGTCTTTAAATGAGCTACAGGATCTCCATGTCCATCATATTTCTCAAACTTTGGAGTTTTAAAATCGATGGGCAGATGAACGTGGGGAAATATGCACAAATCATTGGATGAGACAGTTCTGTGACCTCCCAATCCTTGCATATCTCTTACACTCTGTTCCAAACTCTTCATTTTTCTAGCCATTTCTTCATGTTCCCTGTTCTTAACAGCTTTTTCAGCTTCAACAGGAGAACCATACTGATGAGTGTGAGGGTAAGAACTTGAAATTTTAAAAGTCAATTAAGGGGTATAATCTCGATCATATTGAACTTTGGGTGGAAGATCACTGTTTGATTTTGGCTTCATTATAGGCAGTGGGACTGTATTAGTCGGCACAGTTGGCATGAAGAGTGGATTACTCATCATAGGCGTATTCAAAGGGGGCACCGTGGAAGTTCCAGCGGCATTGGATGTGTTAGAAGAGGGGCCAAATCCAGGTGGATAAATTGGATCACTTGTCGACGAATGGATAGGGGGTGACATATTTGTATTTAGATAGTCACGGATTAAAGACGGTGGAGCTTGTCCATTTATCCAAGCTTCGTACATTTCCGTCCTTTGCTGTCTTAGCATCCTTACTTCTTCTATTGACACTGTTTCTTGTGAAACCATCTGGTTTTCGACCTCATCATTGTCCGACTCATTTCTGTCTTTGCGGGTCATTTTCTTTTTCCCTTTTGACCTTGTATAGTAGGGATGAGATCTCAGTTTAACCACAAACCAACCACCTTAATTTAACTGTGCATGGATAATAATGCTTGTTAGGGTTAGACCTTCTTCAGTTATAACCACATGTTGCACGTCATGCATACACATGTTTTTTTTTATATAGAATGAGCTTAATGAATCTAATGTTTACTCCTCACTCACTCAACTATATTTATTTCTTTATTATTATTTGATTATTTGTTTATATTTTTATCTATTTAAAAAAATGATGCATTGATCAATTTCATTTGGATTGCGTACATAACACGCTTGAGAAAATGATTAAGATCTATTATAATATTTTTAACTAAAAAAAAATCTTCTTCAGAATTTTAAGATAAAATATTTTGTTTTCTTGATTTACTAGAAGAAAATTAAGAAACAATCTATTTTTGATCTTGAACTTCATGCTAAAATGAAATAAAAATATAGAAAAATATTTTTTGACTTTTTCGTTTGAGTGACGAATTCGAAAAGTTCTACATTATAAAGATAAAACTTTTTTTTAGGTAAGAAGGAAAAAAAATATTCGTTGAATAAAGACTACAACTTCTTCTTCTTCATTTTTAATTTTTGAAGAAGGATTTTTTTTTTAATTATTGAATAAAGATCACCGAACCCAAAGAGAGTTGCCTATGTATCTCATTGAGATGAGAATCAGGTGTGCGTAGTTCGTTCAAACTGGATATTTTTTTAAATAAAAATAACTTTAAGATATCGAAACTTGACTTGACAAATGCAATGTTTCTTTTCTAAGTATTATGAAAGCAAAATATTTTGATTTTTTTTTTTAACCTTACAAAAGAAACCTAAATAAAATTTATTCTTTTTATTAAGTTGTGCAAAATCTTTTATTTTATTTTTAAGAAATGAGTAATAACTTCTAAAAGAAAAAATATTTTTGTGTTTTCTCTTCTTTCTTTTTTTTGATAAAAATTGAAAGGTAACTTTTTTTTATCCACGACACTAATCACACTAAAATGGGTTAACTTATAAATACTTTCTAAATAAATGCATTTTCATGTAGCATAGAAAATCATCTAAGTGGTCAAGTAAGAGATGGATACTTGTCCTAGACGGACTCAATTCTTGTTTCAAGTCACTATGTCAAATGCAAATTATGCAAATAAACAGAGCCTACTAGTGGTTACCATGAACCTAAAGGAGATAGGTGTCTAGACTGGCTAACTCAAGTAGACAACTCGAGCCGGGGAGGGGCAACTTATCGGTAGCAGCGGTATTCCGACTTCATTACTGATCCAACCCCGCCTAAGATATGTGACTAAAAATCCTTCACTGGGTCTCAAGACACTCCAGTTTTATCTCAAAAGAAAATGAATGCATAAATGCATTCCCTGCTACCCTATTTTTAGAGGCTCAGATATGATGCGCGAGAAAATATAATTTATAATACAATTCAACAACATCACAACAATAAATAAGCAACAAGTAGCACATTAGGCCAGCATATCCAAAAAATAATAAATTCATGTAAAAGTCAATATAACAAAGCTTGAATTCTTGTTATTCCCCAGGGGAGTCGCCAGAGATGTCACACCCCTTTTTCGCACGGCGGAAGGGTTTTTTCAATTTAAGTGACAGTTTTGATTAGGAATTATTTATATTTTTTTCAGAGTCACCACTTGGAATTGAGTTATGGTGTTCCAAGTCACCTTTTTGTTTAATGCCTAATCAAAAGAAAATGACTTTTTATATGGTCTGCGAACTAGAAATTCGGGTAAGGAATTATGTTGACTGAGGGGAAGGTATTAGGCAACCCTCGAGTCCCGTGGTTCTAGCACGGTCGCTTTTATTGACTTATACTTATCTTAATATTTTTTTGGATAATTTGTGTCTACAGGCCATGGTTTGCTTATATTTTTTATTGTTGAACTTTTATTTGGTCTCAACCTAGATGCGTAATCGTATTCTTGGTCTTGATATTTAGAGACATAATTGTCTTCTTCGCATCACACCTAATAATTGTCTATAAATCTTACTTTAAATTAATAAAAGTTATTTATATTTTTTAACAAGGTGTGTCACCGCATCCTTGAGTTTCTTTTACTGTCTCAAAAAAGATGTGTAACCACATTCTTAATTGAAACAAATATATTTTTTTAACGCGCTTAAGTGTTCGATCCAACATTAAAAGAAAATATTTATTCCTAAAAAAACAAATAAAGTAAAATACTAAACTTCTAGAATAAAATTTTGGATCATTTTCATATGTTTTTTATTTTTTACAATTCTTAAATTTGACGTCAAAATTAAGTGTACATTTTCTAATCCACCAAAACAATACCAAATTGTTAAAATTAAATCTCATTTTTATTCTACATGACTTTAACTAATGGAAACTTATTCAAAGCATCAAAATTGTACAACAAAAAATAATAACAAATATATTTAATTCCAAATTTATTTCAATCAAATTATGAAAAAAATAAAACTATAAAAAAAAAATATATCATAAAATTACATCAAATTCCATAAATAAATTAAAGAGATAAGTTAAAGTTAAATACCATAAAATCTTGACCGAACCTCGATTAGTACACCTGCAAAGATTTTATAGATTGTATGTGGTGGTATATGTATTGTGTTTATAGGCAAGTAGTAATGAAGAAGGAAGAAAAATACAAAATGTGTTGATGATGTATGCGAGGTGAATTGTCTAGTCTTTTACGGTTCTATATGCCATGTTATACCTACGGTATACTGTGGGTTGGGACATGCTCAATATATTTTTGAACAAAGTTTTGAATACAATAATTGTAATGTGAAAGGAATCAGAAATAGAATAAACTGAATACAACAATTCTAACTAACTGTCTATGAAGACTCTACTAATACTGATTGTAAAAATCCAGGACATGACCCTTGATCCCTTTAATTAATACAAGCAAATAAAAATAACATACTAGAACTACTAACTGACTTGAGTACTCGAAATAAGAGAACTCATCACCTGCTTGCTAAAATATGTGATCCAACTAGCTAGGATCCTGATAGTAAGAACATGAATCTACATCACATGAAAATGTAAGCACAAGAGGTATGTGAATCAGTCCTTTGAATGTATAGAGTATGAGATATATTTATGGTAATTTGTAAAGCTAGACATTATGAATCTGAGATGCTAAACTAAATATGAAACTGAAATACATAAACTGATGCAATGACCAAGTAGTAAAACAAGACACTGATAGATACTGAAATAACGTAATGTAAGGTCGCAATATTCTTAAAATCATAACATAAGCTTAAATCATAGTCTTTGAGAAAGCATAAATACTATGGAAGAAAACATAGTTTTTTTGTGGGATTTTTACCGTTAACCAATAATAAGACCGTGTGAGCTATAACATGGAATCTGGTGTAACCCTCACACCAAAAAGAGAGAGTCTACTTGCCAAGGTAGAACTCCGTATAATTCATAATTACTAAGGTGGATCCACTAGCTTAGGTCATTTAAGAAAATTCTACGGGACACATAGTTAGGGACAAGGATATTGCTTCTAGAGACCCGGCCTCTACAAATAGGAGAGCCTCCATCTCAAAGTCCTCTCGGTGATACGTAAAATCTCAATGGCATAGATAAAGTCATAATCATATAATAGTCAAAATACTTGGAAAGGCAACAACTAAGACTACCAATCCAATAATAAGTTCATATTAGAATAGCTCATTTAAAACCATAATTTCATAACTTCATTCATTAAGACACTTACCTATCTAAAAATCTAAACCATGATTCCTTTCAAATGCGAGAAAACTTTTCACAAATCATTGACATTTTATCTTTAAAACATCTTTCAGTCATAAATCATCACTTTCTTAAAATATGCATAGATTCATAATCATAATTCATGAGTTCATAATCATAATTCATGAGTTCATAAGCATAGTTTATATTCATAAAATAGGCATAGACATGAGTTCATATGATATAAATGAAAAATATGTAATTAAGTTAAATCATGCATAATAAGATTGAATATAAGTAATTGAATCACAATAAATTAAACCCATGTAGAATAACATAAAACCCTAGATTTTGGGTGAAATCAAAATGAAGTAAAATATATTTTCTTAAAATATTTCTTAAATAATGCACTTGAAATTAAATATAAGAGTACTTTCTTTAAAATAATGCACTAGAAGTAAAATATACTTTCTTGAAACTATTCTAAAATAATGCACTTGAAATTAAAGATAATAATACTATCTTGAAATACTTCTTGAAACTAATGCAATTGAAGTAAAATATATTGTCTTGAAACTCTTCTAAAATAATGCACTTTGAATTAATGATAATAATGTTGTGAAAGTGTGGATGCCATAATAGGCGTGTGGATTATGTGTGTGATTAACATGATAGAGAATGTATAACTTGTGTAAGAGTATGATTGGCTGCTGAAGGCCACAAATTACCTCATATATATGGCCTATAAATAGTCATTATCTCATTTACAAATAAGAGATGGTAATACATATATAATTCTTTGTTTCTCTCTTTTCACTTTAGTTTTGTTCTGTTGTTCTTTCTTTTCTTTAAGTTGTTACTTTTAGTTATTTTATCACACGTTATCAGCACGAGTCTCTACCAATTCAACTAAAGACTTTGAAAGCTTCGAAGGTAAAAAAATTATTTTCTTAAATAATGTCAAATCTTTCTAAACTTGAATTTCTTGCTTTGGATATATTGGAAAAAGGCTACTTATCTTGGGTACTAGATGCAGAAATTCATCTTGAGGCGATGGGTCTAGCAGACACTATCCAAGACAAAAATCGGGCATCGAATCAAAACTGTGTCAAGGGAATGATATTTCCTTGTCATCACCTTGACGAGGGTTTAAAAATGGAATACCTCACTATTCTTGTGTTGTGGAATAATTTAAGATAGATATGACCACCTGAAGTTGGTCGTACTTCCACAAGCACGTTATGACTGAATCCATTTGAGACTTCAAGACTTTAAATCTATCTGTGAATATAATTCTTCCATATTTAAAACTATCTCACAATTAAAATTATGCAGAGAAAGTATCACTGACCATGATATGCTGGAGAAAAAAATTTCCACTTTTCTTGCCTCAAGTATGTCCTACAACAGCAATACCGAAAAATGGGATTTGAAAAATATTCTGAATAAATTCATATCTCCTTAATGTTGAACAACATATTGACCTACTGATGAAAAATCATGAAGGTCGACGTACTTGTTCTATGTCATTTCCTGAAGTGAATACGGTAAATTTTCACCAATCTAAGCGTGAAAGAGGTTGTGGCCGTGGTCGAGGAAGAAATTTTAATCATGGTGATTGTCTTGAACCAAATAATAACCTTTATCAATAGCAGTGTAAAAAGAGGGATGAAAAGCATGAAGTGGTGCAGAAGAAAAATTCAGACAACAAATGTTATCGTTGTGGTAGAAAGGGTATTGGTCACATACCTTTCGTATGCCAAGGCACCTGATTGAGTTGTATCAAGCTTCTCTGAAGAAGGTGAAAAATATTGCAGAAGAAAAATTTATCTCTAAAGATAATGTTGAGCCCATGCATCTAGATGCAGCGGATTTCTTTGAAAATCCCGAGGAAAAAGTAGATCACCTTATATGTGATGGATCTGTAATAATCTAAATATGTTTCATTCTCATTGTTTGTATGAACTAGTATGAATATATTTTCCTAGTCTTGTAAATAAATAAAGGTTGTTTAATGTTTTTTTTAGTAATAATATTATAATATTTTACTTCGTTTATATCTTTTATCTTGAAGAATAAAGGGATACCCCTAAATTTTATTTGGATCAACGATCAATCGTGAAGACATTTATATAGTTGATAGTGAAACAACGCACGCCATATTTAAAGATGAGAAGTACTTTTCTTACTTCCTTAGAAGGAAATCAATGTTACTACAATTTCTGGTAATTCAAACTTGATAGAAGGCTCCGGAAGAGCTACTATATTTCTGCATAAGGGAACAAAACATGTTATAGAAGATGCATTGTTCTCTTCTAAATTCCTAAGAAACCTGATAAGTTTTAAAGATATTCACCGAAATGGATATTATGTTGAGACAATAAATGAAATGGATATTGCATATCTTGGTATTACCAAAAATATCTCAGGTTAGAAATGTGTGTTGGAGAAATTACCAACTTTGTCCTCTTGCTTATATAATGCAAAAATAACCATAATTGAAGCACATTCTATCGTAAACTAGAAGTTTACTGATTTAAAAACTTTTGTGCTTTGGCATGACCCAATAGGTCATCCTAGATCAATAATGATGAGGCGAATCATTGAAAATTCAAATGGGCATCTGTTAAAGAACCTGGAGATTCTTACAAGTGATGAATATTCATGTGTTGCTTGTTGTCAAGGCAAATAGATTACTCAGCCATCACCATTGAAGCTTAACAATGAATCTCCTTAATTTTTAGAACTTATACATGGGGGTATTTGAGGACCTATTCATTTGCGCTCATGTGTACCTCATTTGGGTTGTTTAGATATTTTATGGTAATAATAGATGCATCTTCAATATGGTCTCATGTGTGCCTCTTATCATCTCGCAACCTGGCGTTTGTGAAATTATTGGCACAAATTATACGATTAAGGGCGCAACTTCCATATTATCCCATTAAGGCTATTCATCTTGATAATGCTAGGGAATTTTAATCTCAATCTTTTGATGATTATTGCTTATCAATTGGGATAAACGTTGAACATCATGTAGCTCATGCATACTGAAAATGGTCTTGTTGAGTCATTTATTAAGCGCCTACAATTGATAGCACGACCGCTACTTATGAAAACAAAGTTGCCCACTACCGTTTGGGGTCATGATATCTTACATGCAGCATCACTTGTTCATATTAGATCAACTCATTATATAAATACTCTCCGTCACAATAAGGGTTTGGTCATGAACCAAATATTATTCATCTAAGAATTTTTGGATGTGTTGTATATGTGCCAGTAGCACCATCACAGCGCACTAAGATGGGCCCCCAAAGAAGGTTAGGCATATATTTTGAGTTTGATTCACCCTCCATAAATCGCTACCTTGAGTCATTGACAAGAGATTTATTCATTGTAAGATTTTCAGATTGTCGATTTGATAAAATAAATTTTCCGCAATTAGGGGAGACAAAAAGGATTTTAAAAGAGAAATTGCATGGAAATTTTTATCATTATCTCATTTTAATCCACGTTTCCCTATATGTGATAAGGAGGTTGAGAAGATCATCCATTTGTAGAATATCGCAAATAAAATGTCAGATGCATTTACTGATTTGAAAAGGATAACTAAGTTGCATATTCATGCAGAGAATGTGTCTATTCGAATTTATGTTCCAACAGGACCATCTAATAGTGTATAGCTTCTGAATCTCATACGCACGGAAGACTATTATGTTCAAAGGATAAAAATCCTAGAAAAAGAAGCGCGAAAAATGACACTATAAAATAATCTCATGAAGAGATTCAAGATCTGATCAATCCTAATATTTCTGAAGAAATCAGTGATCCCGAGTCTCAAGTGAATGAAGAACTATCAATAAGCTCTTTTGAAAATGAGATAAAGTTTAATCGGTAAAAAATTATGGTGGATAATATTTTTGCATATAACCTTGCACTTATCATTATGCAAGACAATGAGGATCTTGAACCTCTGTGTATCGAAGAATGTTGACGAAGATGTGATTGGTCAAAATGGCAAGAAGCAATTCAATCAGAATTGAATTCACTTGCTAAACGTGAGGGTTTTGGACCATTAGTCCAAACGCTTGATAATGTAAAATTAGTTGGCTATAAATGGGTCTTTGTATGAAAAAGAAATGAGAGAAATGAAATTGTAAGATACAAGGCACGCCTTGTTGCACAAGGATTTTCTCAATGACCCGGTGTCGACTACGAAGAAACATATTCATCGGTTATGAATGCAATAACTTTTCGATATCTCATTGGTTTACTTGTACATGAAAATCTTGAAATACATCTGATGGATGTAATTACAACTTATCTTTACGGTTCATGAAAGTCCCAGAAGAATTTAAAATGCCTGAAGCATATAGTTCAAAATCTCGGAAAATCTATTTAATCAGATTGCAAAAGTCATTCTATGGCTTAAAGAAATCAGGGCACATATAGTATAATCGCCTCAGTGAGTACTTGATAAAAGAAGATTATATAAATGATGTCATTTTTTCCTGTATTTTTATCATGAAAACAACATCAGGATTTTTATTCTTGATGTTTATGTTGATGACATTAATCTCATAGGAACTCCAGAAGAAGTCCAAAAGATAATTGAATATCTAAAGAAAGAATTTGAGATGAAAGACCTTGGAAAGACAAAACTTTGTCTTGGTTTGCATATTGAATAATTAGCAGACGGAGTCTTCATCTATCAATCTGCCTATACTGGAAAATTTTTGAAACAATATTACATGGACAAAGCACATCCATTAAGTACTACAATAGTTGTTTGATCACTTGAAGTGAGTAAAGATCCGTCCTGACCTCAAGAAGAGAATGAGGAACCTCTTAGTCATGAAGTACATTATCTTAGTGCCATTGGTGGACTTATGTATCTTGTTAATACTACGAGGCCTGACATAGCATCTTATGTTAATTTGTTAGCAAGATATAGTTCTTCCCCTACACGAAGACATTAAAACCGAATTAAACATATATTTTGATATCTAAAGGGGACCAGTGATATGGGTCTATTTTATACTAACAAAGATAGTGCAGATCTTGTTGGTCATATAAGTTATTTATCAGACCCTCATAAAGTTCAAACTCCAACAGGATATTTGTTCACATATGGAGGTATTGCTATATCATGGCAATCTACCAAGAAGTCCATTGTCTCTACTTCTTCAAATCATACTGAGATAATAGCTATTCATAAAGCAAGTAGAGAATGTGTATGGTTGAAATCAGTGATACATTTCATCAAAGAAAGATGTGGTTTGAAGTGTGATGTCAAGGTACCCATAGTCCTCTTTGAAGATAATATTGCATGCATAGCTCAATTAAAAGGAGAATTCAAAAAAGGAGATAGAATGAAGCACATTTTATTTTGTGCCCCATTATGAACCTTCCATTATCATCAAGAACATCACCATTATCAAATCCACTTCTCATCCATTGATATTCCGGCAAGATAAAAGATGGTGAATTTTTTTCCGACGAGTAAAAGTCTTCATGGACAGTATCTTTATCATATTCCCCGCAATTTCTCTCAAATTCCATTGCTACACATTTACTAATGTTGGGGGCTTCTGAAGGGATATACCAAAAGTAGTATATGGGCATGCCAAAAAATTTCAACTTAATTTCTTTCTTTTCTTAAGGTTGGTGAAAGTAGCAAACAAAATTAAAATATTGCAATTAATCTAACTGGAATAAAATATATGATCCAGTTGATTTTTTTGTGCTCCGTTTAGAAGATACCCTAATTTGTGGTTAAATTCAAGAATGTGAAATTAGAGTGAACGTTTGAGAGAAGAGCTTATGATGGTGTTGGAAACTGAAAAGTTTGTTTTTTGTTTGATATGGGTTCCGGAAAAAAATTAATTTTTAAATTTTTTTATTTTATTACATTGATTTGGGAGTGATAACTAACTTTATTTAAAGATTCTTTGATTATGGGTAAGAGAGAGTTAATATGAAGAATTCCTAAAGAAATTTGTAGAGATTTGTGATGAAAAATAAAAATAAACCAAAAGAGAAGAAGAAGAAGAAGAAGGAGGAGGAGGAGGAGGAGGAGGAGGAGGAAGAGGAGGAAGAAGAGAAGGAGGGGGAGGAGGAGAAAGAGGAAGAGGAGGAAGAAGAGGAGTAAGAGGAGTAAGAGGGGAAGAGGAGGAGGAGGAGAAAGAGGAGGAGGAGGAGGAGAAGAAGGAGCAGAAGAAGGAGGAGGAGGAGGAGAAGAAGAAGGAGAAGATGGAGGAGGAGAAGAAGGAGAAGGAGAAGAAGAAGAAGAAGAAGGAGGAGGAGGAGGAGGAGAATAAGGAGAAGGAGAAGGAGAAGAAGAAGAAGAAGAAGAAGGAGGAGGATAAGGAGCAGAAGGAGGAGGAGAAGGAGAGAAGAAGAAGAAGGAGGAGTAGAATGAGAAGAAGGAGGAGGAGGAGGAGAAGGAGGAGAAGAAGAAGAAGTGGGGGCGGTTGGGGTGGGGTGGTGTGGTGTGGTGAAGATTATTTTGATTTAATTAGAAAGAGAGAAAGAAAAATAAATATAAAAGTAGCCCTATTTACTCTCTTTTCACTCTCTCAAAAAGGGGGAAATGCACTTTCTTAGCCAACTCAGCATTAATGGTTTATTTATTTTCTTTTGAAAGAATTCACAGGGGTGATAGGACCCCGTGAAGCTTAAGTGTGTAATTGGAAATCCGGTAATAGATTGGGGGGCATTTGACCATTTTTGCTTGATTTTCCTTAGAATTTTGTCTTGGGGTTTGAGAGAGGAGAACGAGGAGTTAAAAGATGGAAATATGATTGTTTAGGAAAAGAAAATTACCTTTTTTAGAATTTGAAAAAACCATTTTAAGTTTTTCCTAGTGGTATAAGGACAAGAAAATGACTTTTTTTAAGATATTTCCGTCGGCCAATCCTAACTCTCAACTCCAAACTCGGAATGATGCAAACTTGGTGGCATTGGAAAGAAGATTCATAGAAATTTACTTTGATAGGTTATGAGTTACCTAAATCTTCATATTGTAAGAGATATAGTCATTTGAAGTTGACCAAAGTAAAATATTATATGAAAACTCAACCGATAAGGAAACTTTGAACTCAACTTTGTGTTAGAGGATTATTATTACTTTAATGTATCTCTAAATTCTGCCACACTAAATAACTGACTTTAGAACGTATGCACAACTAAGAATCATCCAGTACAACCCTATACAATTATGAAGAATGGTTCGGATCTTAGCTTAGAGATTTTTGGCGTATTACATTCTTCTTTCAATAATCATTCGTAATTTAATGTAGAAAATCTTTAAAATCTCATGGGTAAAAGAATTATCAAGAAATTGAAATACTTTTATGGAGAGTTCTTGGAGTTTCAGAAATATTTAAGAACAATTCAAGAATATGGGGTTTTGTCCTAACCCTAATTCATTCATGAGGTATTCATAGAACTCATCAAAATGTAGTTCATGGGGAAGAACAAAGTGTTTCCACACGTAGAGATAACCTTATATATCTTAAAAATTCCACAAATTTTGATGAAGAATAGTAACTTGAAGACGAATAATCAAGAAACATTTTCTTGAGATTCTTTAATTATCTTCTTGGAAACCCTAAATGACCAAGGAATAAGATTTTCCTCAATGGTTCATGAATATATGAAGGAATTTGAGTAGGAAAGCTTGATATCCATGGAGAATGACCTACCTTGACTAAGGATTAGGAGAGGAGGAGAGAAAATCACTTTTAAGGCTTGAAAGAATGACCAAAAGTGAGATACATTAGACTAAAACTGACTTAAATGATTTCCCTTTGCCCAACCGGAGTTTGACCAGTGAAACGCATATCCAAAATTATTCAATGCTAGTGAAATGCATGTTCAAAACAGAAAATCTGTTAATTTTTCTTCAACCATTGCTAGATAAGCGTTTCGCCGTTTAGAATTGTTCAACGTCAGGGAAATACCAATCCAAAATAGAATGTCTTACAAAACTAAAATGATTATAACTTTTGACTCAAATATATATTTGACGAGAGGTAGGTGGCGTTGGAAAGGAGACTCATCGACCTTTACTTTGATAGGGTGTGGGCCACCTAACTCTTTACTTTTGAGAGATATGGTCGTTCGAAGTTGACCCTCATATGAACTTATGTCAAAACTCAATCAATAGAGAAGCTTTGAACTTAACTTGGTGTTAGAATTACCTTATGACCTTAAACTACATCTGATACACTTCTCAAACTTAGGAATGAACCTTAACATATATGAACAAGTAATATATCACTCAACCCAAGTTCATACAATTACGACAAATGGTTCAAATCATTAGAATAGAATTGAGAGGTGTACTACAAATTAGGTCTCTAATTAAATAGATAGATAGAGAGTGCAGAAAAATCTAAACAACATCCCTAGAGTTTTAAATTCATCATACTAATACATCAAACTAAAAATGTCGAAGAGTAGGAACAATGAATAAGAAATAATAGTTTCAATGTTTGAAAAGAAGGACTTCAAAATGAAGAGGATTTGCGACAGCCTGGACGAAAGTAGCTCACCCTCAGATATGAAAATAGCAATTCTATAAAAGGGGTCTTGTAGACGCCTCTGGATCACTATCTCCACTCAATGAAAGTGCAGGAGTAGCATCTAACAAACATTATGTAACACCTTGAAAATTTCTAAGCTAAGGCCCAAACCGTTCTTCATTTGCGTGTAAAATCGTTGATTCTTAAATTTTTCTTAGGTGTTAAGGTCAATTCTTTAGTGTGGAAATGGATTTGAAAATAAATTAAGGTCACAAGAATCCCCTAGCACAAAGTAGAGTTGAAAGCTTCCTTATCGATTAAGTTTTGACATAAGACTCTACTTAGGTCAACTTCAAACGATCGTATCTCTTGGAAAATAATGAATTAGGTGTCCCATAACCTATAACATTGAACGTCTATGAGTCCTGCTTTCAACACCATAAAGTTTGCCTCATTTTGAATTCGGAGTAAAAAGTTATGACCATTTTACCAAAGACTACCATAGCAAAGTTTTCTGTGTCAGGAAATGACGAATCCCTTCTATGGGTCGTAGATTGAACTATGACCCCTACTATCAACTCATGGATAAACTTCAAAGAGTTAAATTTTAAAGTCCGATTCCTACGGAACCATCTACGAGTTGTAGAAACTTCTACAAGTCATAGTTTGGACTCGTAGAATGAAATTTTGAGGCCTTAAAATTTAATATAAATTCTACGGATTGGATCTATGGTCCGTAGAAACTTCTACGGGCTGTAGTTTGGACCAAATGAACTTTTGAGCCTTAATATTCAATATGAATTCTATGAATTGGATCTTCGGTCCGTAGAAACTTCTACGAGTCGTAGTTGGACCTGTAAAATGAAATTCTGAGCGTTAAAATTCAATATGAATCCTATGGATTGGATGTAGGGTCTATAGAAACTTCTACATGTCATAGTTTGAACCTGTAGAATGAAATTATAAGCCTTAAAATTCAATATAAATTCCACGGATGGGATCTACGGTCTGTAGATCAAACCAGAAACCGTATATGGCCCCGTGGAAGTATTTTTACAGCTTTTTAAAAGGGTAGTTCACTCTTTTCCCACCCCTTATTGGCCTAAACTTCGATGTTTTTACACCTAAATAAGGTTCTAAATAGTATTAATCGACACTATTACTCTAATTGATGCTTCCAAGTCTTAGAGCAAGGATCCAAGAGGAAAAAGGTAGGGTTTTCAAGCATTCTTCTAGTTTCGCCGAAAATTTTGTTCTTCTAGGTATGTAAGGCTAATCATAGTGATTGATTGAGTTCGAACTCACACTCTATATCTAAATTCAGTTAGTAAAAGCTAAATTTAGGGTTATACCCTTAGTTTTGAGAATTCTTGAGATGAGTTATATTATGGATTTCGAGTTATAAATTCTTGATTATGAGTTGTTATATATTATGCATTAAGATATTTGAGTTTTTTTTTTCATGTTTATATTCCTACATGAATCCCATTTACTGCGTTTTTATTGTGAATCTTTTGATCAAACATATTTCCTTAAATTGATTTTGGGAAGTTAAAAGGTGAGTTCAATAGTAAAGTTTAAGTATCAATTTTTTTGTAGAGTTTAAGGGAACTAAATGATTTCCGAATGTATACTTTTTACATGGAGAAAGAGAGAACTAACTTCATAAAATTATAAGATTTTTTCAGACAGAGTTATTACAGAGTAGTTACCTCTTAAAGAGTCCCTTTTGAGAACTTATTTAAACCTAGAAAGAGTATTTTTACTTGAGCATTGAGTTACATATTTTGGGAGTAGTATTGATCCCCGATATGAGGAAGAGTTTAGATAACTCACATGTCCTACTAATGACGTAGCCAGCATGGGTTAGAATCACACTGATTTTCGAGTGATTTCTCATTGTCTTTGAGCAAACCTTTATAGTGGATCCATGAGTTGAGTTTGTTCTATAACCCGGCAAGGTATAGGACAGTTCTAACAGCGTGGGTGAGACGTTACATCATCACGAGGCTCATAGTAATGCTTGTCGGTTAGAGAAACTCCCTAGTAAAGTAAAGAGTAATTTTATTTTATTTCTATTATACTTTTACATAGAGTTCAGCGAGTTACCATATCTTTACTTGTGAAGTTTTAAATGATCTTATCTCTATTTATGCTTTGCATTAGAGTATTATTTCAGTCTCTTCAGCTCAGTCATTTTACTTCACTATGTTACATACTCATATATTCAATATTCTGATCTCATTCGACCTACATCTTTTTATGATGCTGGTAAAGGTGTTTAAGATCATCAATATGCGCTTCATTAAGAGCTTTTAGTGAGCCCTCCTTGCATTCCGGGGGAATTCGTTTTGTCCTTCAGTTTAGTAGATTTAAGGAGTAGTGGGCTTGTACCGACATCCATGTTGAACTATAGAGGCTCCATAGATAGATAGTGTTGATGATTCTTTCAATATTTCATTTCTGAACCATTTTTGCAAACTATTATTGTTTTCAAATTATCCGAGATAGTTTGAGTTGAGAAGTTTTGAGACTATTAATTTAAATTCTATTTTAAAACGTATATCTGCTTGATATAGTCTTCCTCTAAGTAGTCAGACAAGACAAGGGTTCTCTTACGGACCAACAATGGTTCTCGAGTGTCAGGCACATCTAGGGTGTAGACTTGGGGCATGACAAACTTGGTATCAGAGCACAGAGTTCAAGTTTCCTAGAGTTTTTATGAAGCCGTGTCTAGTAGAGTCCTTTTTATCAGTGTGATACACACCACATCTATAATAGGGAAGCTACAAGATATTAGGAGTTGTCTATTTTCTTCATACTCTTGTTCGTGCGATAGAGTTTAACTCTATGAGAGTTTCTTCTAATTCATGCTTATGCATATCTTTCCAGATCATGCATCCATTAAGACTTGTTTGAGAGCGTCCTTCTAGGAGGAATGTGAATTCAAGACGGACGAGAAGGTCCCAATGCACCAGTAGTGCAACCTCCTCAAGGTGACATCACAAATATTGAGTTTCGAAATATCATCGAGATGTTGACTCAAGTTGTGACATCATAGGTTGGTCACCAAAGTGTGGGCCATCTGAATATGGCTAATATGTCTAGAGTTTCAGAGTTTCTGAGAATGAATCCCCCTGAGTTCATTGGGTCAAAGGTCAATGAGGATCCTAAAAACTTTGTGGAAGAGCTTTAGAAACTGTTTGAAGTCATACATGTTGTTGATGCAGAGCGTGTGGAGTTGGCTTCATATCATCTCAAGGGTGTTGCTAGGATCTGGTACGATCAGTGGAAGAAGACTAGGGGAGAAGATGCACCACACTTAGGCTGGATGTTCTTCGAGAATGCATTCTTGGGGAGTTATTTTCCCTGGGAACTAAGATAAGAAAAAGTGAGAGAGCTCCTCAATTGGAAGCAGGAGTCTATGAGTGTGCAAGAGTACAACCTCAAGTTCACTCAGCTATCCCACTATGCTCAGTGGTGAATATAAGGAGTAGAAAGAGTTTTTTTGTGTTTGGACTATTATATTGAATAAGGAAGGTAAGACTGTTATTTTGATAGGGGACATGGAGATAGCTAGGCTTATGATTCATGTTCATCAGGTAGAGGAGGATAAGTTGAAGGACATGGAGGAGTTTCGCAATAAGAGGGCCAAGAAAGCAAACCATGAATATGGCCAATTGAAGACTGGGAATAGGAACCGTTCATGTTCTCAACAAAGGTCGTATAGACCTGCCCCATCATCCACTAGTGCACCTGCACCACGGAATGGAAATGATTGCCAGAATTAGAATTTCTAGAATTTAAGGGCCCAAGTACGTGGTCTCAAGGTAGTATGGCACAAGGGGCTACTTAGACCCCTACTTGGATCAAATGGCTACTTTAGTTATGGTAAGATGGGTCATTTTATGAGAGACATCCCAAAGGGGAGGCAAGGAAATGGGGGAAATAAGGCCTAGTCTTCTTTAGCACCTCCAGCAGACATGGCTGCTCCAAGGGGAACAGGAACAGGCGGAGGTGCAAACCATTTGTATGCGATGGCTTGTCCCTAGAATTAGAAGAACTCGCTAGATGTTGTCACTGGTATGCTCAAAGTGTTTTCTATTGATGTTTTATGCCTTACTTGATCCAAGTGCGAGTTTTTCCTCTGTAAATACTTAGGTATCCGTGAGGTTCGGGACTTGCCCCAAACAACATCTTGAACCTTTCAGTGTTTGTAAACCTATTGGTGAGTCTATTCTAGCAAAAAGAGTATAGAAATTGTACCATCTCGGTCTATCATAAAGACACCATGGCTGATTTAGTTGAAATAAACATGGTGGATTTTGATGTCATTCTAGGTATGGACTGGATTTATGATTGTTATGCGTCAGTCGATTGTAGAACTCGAGTGGTCAAATTTTAGTTTCCTCATGATTCAGTTTCAGAGTTGAGGAGTAATTCAGCAGTCCCTAAGGGTCGTTTGATCTCATACCTTAAGCCCAAAAATTTAGTCTCTAAGGGGTGCATCTATCACTTAGTCTGAATTAATGACTCTAGTGTCGAAACACCACCTATTCAGTCAGTCCCATTTGTGAGTGAGTTCCCAGAGGCCTTTCTAGACGATTTTCTTGGAGTCCCTCCTGAAAGGAAAATAGACTTCGAAATAAATATCCTTCCAAATACTCATAACATCTCTATTCCTCCATATAGAATGGCTCCAGCTGAGTTAAAAGAGTAATTGAGATATCTTCTTGATAAGGTTTTTAACTGACCAAGTGTCCCACCTTCAGGCGCTCCGATCTTATTCATGAGAAAGAAATATGGTTCCTTATGATGTGTATTGAGCACCGTCATTGGAAAAAGGTCATCATAAAGAATAAGTATCCCCTTCCTAGAATTGATGACCTTTTCGACCAACTTCAGGGTGCTACATGCTTCTGAAGGGGGACAACAACAGGCGGAGGTGCA
>JAJONR010032245.1:0-20390 GCA_029582245.1 Solanum etuberosum
GAGGCTCATTTGATAACGGGCTAGTAACAATGAGATGCTAAAAGTTCACACATTGTCTATGTAACTTCATTGGCCTCATCGTAGCCGCACATTCATTTCGTTCAATAAAGAGCACTATTTAAGTCATCGGTATTGATCATCACCGACACTCAAATTTGCACAAGAATAGCCACATTCATATACAAAAGAGGTGGCACAAATTTTATTTAAAATAGGTCAAAACCATTTCCATTAAAATCAAGGAGCCACAAGCTCAAACATGCACAAAATTGAAATCAAAACACATATATAGATCAAAATACCCAAAATTCACAAATAAAATAGAATCACAAGAGGTGGGTATGGAAATACCTCACCCCACCCACAAAATAAAAGCAGTTGTCCTTAAATGCAACTAAAATAACATCAATCAATAAAAATAATAGAGAGGGAGGTAAAGAATGATCCTATCTACTCAGTCGCTCTATCTGTCGGGGAATCAGTGCCCGGGGTCACACTCTGAATCTGGGCATCAATGCCCTGTGCAACATCAACACTCACTCCACTGGATCCTACCATGGAAGTATTCCTCAACGAAGTCTGAATGGCTGAATGCACCATAGCCTTCTCAACCTCAGTCAGGCCCTCATATGTAGTATCCTCCTGGATATCGAGATGCTCCTCATCAGTCTCAGCCTCAAACTCTATAGCCACATCCTCAGCTCTAACCTCATCTCCGGTGGTAACCGAAGGCACATCAGAGTAAGTTGGTATACCCATGTCCAGGTCATCAGGGATCTCTACAGTCCCAAAACTCATCGACATATTTGTGGACTTTAGCTTGTCCACATCCTTTCTCAACTCAGCAATTGCGGCCTTCAAGGTCGTCACCTCATGAGTGGCTCCCTGACCTCTCTCACATACCTCTATCCTTTCCGTGAGGGCATCAATAGACTCTCTAAGAGGTGTCAGAGCAGCTGTGAGGGCTCTCTCAATCATCCCAGGTACTGTAGCCTCTAGCCTCGAGGCATGTACATCAGTAGAATGGGCTAGGTGCCCCATACGTAGCAGCATGGCCTAGGTGAGTGGAGGTCGGGAAGCAGCACTAGCAGCGGACCTAGGAGGCAAGGCAGCAGTAGAAGAACTCAGAGTCATGGAAGGGGTAGAGCTAGAAATACCTGAAGGCCCAGAGGCTGGACTAGGCAATACTGCCTTTGCAGGTAGTGTGTCAATATCAATAGCCGGGGATGTTCTTAGCTTATGGCCCATTATTTTGATAGAAAATGGTTTTGAACCAAATTTTAAAATGTTGCCACCTCTTTTGTGTGTGATTGTGGTTGTTCTTGTGCAAATTTGAGTGCCGGTTGTGGTCAATACCGATGACTTGAATAGTGCTCCTAATCGAACAAAATGAATGAGCGGCTACGATGAAGCAAATGAAGTTACATAGGTAATATGTGAACTTTGAGCATCTCGTTATGACTAGCCGGTTGTCGAATGAATCAATTGTGATGAACATTGCACGCTAGTTAGAAAGTGTGGAGTCATGTTTGATAATTGTATCGATGCCTTGTGTGGTGAGGTCTCTTTGAACATTGTGCATGATGAAACCTAGAATTTTCCTTGTTGGTCCGATTGATGGAGTGCGGCAAGCGATAGATCTTAGGCAAAAAATTTGAAGAGGGAGCCTATTTGACAACATACCTTTTTGTGGCCAACCTTGTGAGATGTGTGACCCTTGCTTGGCACCTTTTGAGCCTAACCTTTTCTTGGAAGAAAGTTGAACAATTGTGACCTCTTTTTAACCCTTCACCCATAACTTTCATGAAAAATGGTTTGATTGAATAGCCAACTTAGGCCAAAAGCCTAAGTTGGGGGTGTGGTGAAAAAGAAGGAGAATCAAGAAGTGAGAAATATCACCCCTAGTTGGATTGTTTGAAAATAATAATAATAATAATAATAATAATAATAATAATGGAACCCCTCCATATAAAAAAAAGAGAGAAAAGAGAAAAAGAAATTAAAAAAAAGAGGGAAAAGAAGAGACTGAAAAAGAGAAAAAGTTGTAAAATAAAGTAGTGAAAATAGCAAAAGATATGGGGTATCCAGTGATTCATGTTTAGTTGAATAACGGGGTGGATTATGATCATGTTTGAATGAGGAAGAAAAGAAGAAAATGATTTTTAAGTCATACTTCATGAAGGTAGAAGCCACTAAGCCTAAATTTCCATACCTTTGCACTTAGCCTCATTACAAACCTTAAAAAGACCTTTTTGATATTAAGTGAGCTGAAATGAATGTTGATTGGAAAATAAGGGTAAGCCTATGGGTGGAGTCATGTATTTGTTCATCTTTGTGAGTGTGAGAGATGTATGTGATTCTGGGACTTTAAATTGTTGAGAAATTTTTTATGAATATGGAATCATCTTTGTTGTGAGGGCATTTGAATACATTCGTTGAGCTTGAACTTGCATTTGAAGCAAGCATTGTGACCTTGAGTACACTTGATGATTGTAAGTCACAATTTGAAACATTGAGTGCACAATTGATCGTTGTATGAGTAATTTGAACCTTGTTGTGTGCATTTATGTTGAGTCTTATGCAACACTGTTTGTAGATATCCTTGTTGAACTAATTGATCTTGAGTTTTACTTGAGGACAAGCAAAAGTTTAAGTTGGGGGTGTTGATGAGTCCGAGATTTCGAGTCATTTGGACTTTATTTTGTTAGCATAACAGTCCTCAAATTCCTAATTTATGCTCTAAACTGATGTTAAAGTGTTGATTTGCAGCTAATAAGGCTAAGGAGCAAGGCAAGGACATGACCGGACAAGAAGGAACTAAAAAGCTGAAGATGTGAAGAAAAAGCGATCCTGGTGATCTCCAAGACCACTCAGCGCACCACCGAGTGACTCTTTAGCTCGCCCAAAGTTACAGCATTCCAACCCTGGGGAAAACCAACTTGGCGACAGAAATGGGCAGTCGGCGAATCGCCGATCGATTCTAAGATGGCTACTTTGATCGCCCAAAGTTACAGGACCTGAGCAAACGGCGAATCGCCCAACCACTCGGCGAGGCGCGACTTATACCGCTGAGTGGACTTTCAAGCCAAAACGCAGGCAACTATAAATTGATCCAGACTTGAGTTCCAAGAGAGTTCTGATTCCAAAGCTTAGTTTTAGACTTTTCTTTGAATTTGTTCTAGTTTTTCATTGTAATTTGATTTCAATTGGGTTTTTTGAATTTGACGATTTTAGAATATTGTAAAAGTTTGAATACTATACCTAGTGGATGGCTAATCGAGTTGGTAATGGTTTTTGCCTTTTTATGATGTTTAGCTAAATCCCCAATTCTTGGAGTGTGATTATGGGCTGAACTAGCTTATTGGTATTGCTAATTACTGATTTTAATGCTTAATTAAAATGGGTTTAATTGTTAGCTGTGTTATAATCTATGAATTGTAGTTGCAAATGCAATTCTAATATAGAGTTCTTGTCTTGCTTGAGAAAGAAGTTTTAGAACCAAATCTTTTGATTAATGATTGTAGTTATTGGGTTGATATGGGTTTAGCTCGTAAGAGTAAATCCTAAATTTGATTCTATCCATCTAGCTCGAGAGAGTGGATAAATTAAGGTGTGGGTTGTTCTTATTTGCTTAGCTTGTTGATGTTCGAAAAAAATCACTCGATTCGTGGTAGTTGTTCGAGAGAAAATTATCACCCTTATAGTCTAGCCTACCCATTGATATTTAGCTGATTGTTAGTAAATTCAGTTACCCATATAGTGAAATTTGCCTATAGTCGATCACATCCCGAGAATTCATCCCTATTATTGATATTTCCTCTGTTTTGCTTGTGTTGTAGCTAATAGTTAACAATCCAAACTCCCCCATATGACATTCGTTGTCACCCTTTAGATTTATTTGCATGTTTTCGATAAATTGTATTCCTATAACCAATTAGACTACTCTATACTTCATAACTGAATTTTAGACACGTACCGCTCCCTATGGGTTAGACCCCAACTCTTCGTTGGGTGTTATACTGAGTAACCATCGTTTGCACCTAGAATCGGATGAGCTGTATTTGAAACGTTAATAAAAAATGGCACCGCTGCTGGGGAGTGGTGTTGTTTAGAATTCTATTATGGAAGTTTGAATTGTGTTATTTTTGTTTTATAGTTGAACCGACTTACTTTGGTTTTTATTTGTGTTGGTTGTTGTAAACAGAGGAAGAGATAAGCATAAACAGGAGCAATGGTAGCCAAGTGGGCCACCAATACCATATTGGAAATCTGAATGATGTAAATAACTCAATTCAATTGGGTGGTGTTGGTGCAATACGTCTACCTCAAGCTAAAGGGAACGTTGTTTTTCACATCACTAGCATAATGCTTCAGCTCCTACAATTGAAAGGATTGTTTTGAGGGCTGGCTCATGAAGACATGCTCTCACGCATTCTCAACAAGTTCGAAGGTTCAGACCAAGTGTTGAAAGAGATGAAGGAGGACGTCTCAACTCTCAATCAGACGGTGACTTCTCCTTTAGTCTTTATCAAGCAGCTAGAAACACAAATGTGTCAAGTCTCGACCCATCTAAATCCAAGACCAAAAGGAGGGTTGTCTAGTGATACAATGGCAAACCCCAAAAATGAAGCTTAAATTGGTATTTCCTTCGTGCCATGACGTTACATAAGGCGCTTCTTGGGAGAAAACCCAAGTCTTTGATGTTTTAAAATTTTGTTTTTGAATAAGGGGTGTTGATTTTGCAAGTTGAAAAGTGAGAAGTGTTAGAAAATGGGTAATTTGGCGAACAAAGAGTCTAGTCGGCGACACGCCGAACAGGTCAGCGTGCCTGACTTGGACCGCCGTTGGAACCAACCAGCTTAATGGGGAACTCTGTAAAACTCGGCGAGCTAAAAATCCGGTCGGTGATTCACAGAACAGGTCAGCGAGCCCGACTTGGACCACTGTTTTAAGCCACCTAAATGACTGAAGGTCCTGTAGAACTTGGTGGGCCAAAGTACCACTCGGCGGACCGCTGAGTGGTTCGGCGGGAATGACTTATATCACCGCATGGAGTCAAACTGAAAGGTTTTAAAGACAAACAGTTTAAAATTTCAAAATCCTTTATCTTCTCCCATTTTTAATTCCCGTGCTCTCACACCCTATATTAGATATTTAGTATTTTCTTGTTTTTACTCTCGTATCTGTGGGATCTTTGCTCGGATTACTTTTGGACTCTTTGCCGCCTAGCTTTTCAAACATATTTCGGCATAAATGTTGGTCTTCCGAACCCCAAACTCTATATGTGGTTGAACTCAAGTGTAATCGGTAAATTGTTGTTGATTGTTGTTGGGTAGTATGATTTCATCATTTTTTACCTATTGGATTTCCCGTAATGAATTGAATGCATGCCTAATTGCTCGTATATGATTGATTCCCGTGCTTTTTCTTGTTTAAATTGTTGGGTTGTGATAAATGTGTGTTGGGTCTAGCGGGGTGAAGTCTAAGTAACCCCAGATTGTGCTAAATGTCAATTTTTTCCCAATGATGGAGCGGTTGACGTCATTCTTAAGGGAAAAAGACGTCAAATGGCCAATTTTGGCAAAACCGGAGGAAGTCTAAATACCCCGAAGGCATGGGTAGTATGGGTATGGCCTTAATTTTTTAGTATAGGTGTTTAATTTTATTTTCGTAGGCTGTGGGTTGAATTTTGAAGAATGGGGTTGAAAACTGGCACGTTGGGCCGTTTGGTGAATTTAGTCGATCTCGCCGAATGGTTCGGCGGCTCACCTAAGTCCCCCTAGATCGCATTTAATTTCTCCAATTGTTGAGTTTGTGGTCTGTATCTTTCGGCGATACGCATGTGCTAGCCGAATGTTCTTCTTGATCGCCCTTCTGCACCCCTAATCCTTAAAATACACTGTAACTTTTGGCAGACTACTTTGGGACGGTGGAGATCCCAGATGACCCGAATACAGATATTCCATCCTGTTCAAATATTTCTCCAGCTACTACGGCCGGAGATGAGGTTAGAGTTGACGATGCTACTGCTAATTTCGAGGCTCAGACTGATGAGGAGTAGCTTGGTGATCGAGAGGAGGTTGTCTATGATGATTTTATAGACCTGGAGGGTGCTATGTTCGAGACTGCACGACAGGCATCACTTCAGGACATTTCCAGTGTGGGCTCTTGTGGAGCCAAGGATGTTGTGATACCGGGCACTGATGCCCAGACATAAGCTACTGTGGATATGCAGACTTCACCCTAGGCCTGCCTTGGCAGGATGATTCTATTTGCCTCTTCTCTGTTACTTTTCAGACTATGTTTATTTTTAGTTGCATTTGAGGACAACTGCATATTTTGTTGGCTGGGGTGAGGTATTTTCATACCTACCTTTTGTGTTGTTTTGTGAATATTGGTTTTGTTTTGATGTTTTTTTTTTGAATATTGGTTTATAATTATATATGTTGGTTGTGATAGTGCGGATTTTCTTAGCTTGTGGGCAATTATTTTGAGAGAAAATGGTTTTGAACCAAATTTTAAAAAATTTCCACCTCTTTTGTGTGTGATTGTGGATGTTCTTGTGTAAATTTGAGTGTCGGTTGTAGTCAATACCGATGACTTGAATTGTGTTCCTAATCGAACAAAATGAATGTGTGGCTACAATGAGTCAAACGAAGTTACATAGGCAATATGTGAACTTTTAGCATCTCGTTGTGACTAGCCAGTTGTCGAATGAATCTCTTGTGATGAACATTGCACGCTAGCTAGAAAGTGTGGAGTCTTGTTTGATAATTATATCGATGCCTTGTGTGGTGAGGTCTATTTGAACATTGTGCATGATGACACCTAGAATTTGCCCCATTGGTCCAATTGATTGAGTGAGGCAAGCGATAGACATGATCTTAGGCAAATTTTTTGAAGAGTGAGCCTATTTGACGACATATCTTTTTGTGGCCAACCTTGTGAGATGTGTGAACCTTGCTTTGCACCTTTTGAGCCTAACCTTTTCTTGGAAGAAACTTGAACAATTGTGACCTCTTTTTAACCCTTCACCCATAACTTTCATGAATAATGGTTTGATTGAATAGCCAACTTAGGCCAAAAGCCTAAGTTGTGGGTGTGGTGAAAAAGAAGGAGAATCAAGAAGTGAAAAATATTCCCCCCTAGTTGGATTGTTTGAAAATAATAATAATAATAATAATAATAATAATAATAATAATAATAATAATGGAACCCCTCCATATAAAAAAAGAGAGAAAAGAGAAAAAGAAATTAAAAAAAAAGGAAAAGAAAAGACTGAAAAAGAGAAAAAATTATGAAATAAAGTAGTCAAAATTGCAAAAGAAATAGGGTATCCGGTGATTCATGTCTAGATGAATAACGGGGTGGATTATGATCATGTTTGAATGAGGAAGAAAAGGAGAAAATGATTTTCAAGCCATATTTCATGAAGGTAGAAGCCACTAAGCCTAAATTGCCATACTTTTGCACTAAACCTCATTACAAGCCTTAAAAAGACCTTTTTGATCTTGAGTGAGCTGAAACGAATGTTGATTGGAAAATAAGGGCAAGCCTATGGGTGGAGTCATGTATGTGTTCATCTTTGTGAGTGTGAGAGTTGTATGTGATTCCGGGACTATAAATTGGTGAGAAATTTTGTGTGAATATGGAATCATCTTTGTTGTGAGGGCATTTGAATATATTTGTTGAGCTTGAACTTGCATTTGAAGCAAGCATTGTGAGCTTGAGTTTACTTGATGATGGTAAGTCACAACTTGAAACTTTGAGTGCACAATAGATCATTGTATAAGTAATTGAACCTTGTTGTGTGCATTTATGTTGAGTCTTATACAACACTGTTTGTAGACATCCTTGTTGAACTAATTCATCTTGAGTTTTACTTGAGGACAAGCAAATTTTTTAGTTGGGGGTGTTGATGAGTCCGATATTTCTACTCATTTGGGCTTTTTTTTGATAGCATAAGTGTCCTCAAAGGCCTAATTTATGCTCTAAACTGATGTTAAAGTGTTGATTTGCAGCTAATAAAGGCTAAGGATCAAGCCAAGGACATGACCAGAAAAAAAGAAACTAAAAAGCTGAAGAAGTGAAGAAAAAGCTATCCTGGTGATCACCAAGACCACTCGGCGAACCGTCGAGTGACTCTTTAGCTCACCCAAAGTTCCAGCATTCCAGCCATGGGGAAGAACCAAGTTGGCGACAGCAATGGGCAGTCGGCAAATCATCGATCGACTCCGCGATGGCAAATTTGATCGCCCAAAGTTACACAACCTGAGATGATGAGGATCATTGAAAAATAGTGATGGAAAAGAGCAAACAGCGGATCGCCGAACCACTCGGCGAGGCATGACTTATACCACCGAGTGGACTTTCAGGACAAAACGCAGGAAACTATAAATTGATCCACACTTGACTTCCAAGAGAGTTCTGATTCCAAAGCTTAGTTTTAGACTTTTCTTTGAATTTGTTCTAGTTTTTCATTGTAATTTGGAGGATTGCAATTGGGTTTTTTGTATTTGACGATTTTAGAATATTGTAAAAGTTTGAAGAGTATACCCAGCTGATGGCTAATCGAGTTGGTAATGGTTTTTGCCTTTTTTATGATGTTTAGCTAAAATCTAATTTTTGGGGTGTGATCATATGATTATGGGCTGAATTAGCTTATAGGTATTGCTAATTACTGATTTTAATGCTTAATTGAAATTGGTTTAATTGTTAGCTGTGTTATAATCTATGAATTGTAGTTGCAAATGTAGTTCTAGTATAGAGTTATGGGCCTGCTTGAGAAAGAAGTTTTATAACCAAATCTTTCGATTAATGATTGTAGTTATTGGGTTGATATGGGCTTAGCTCGAAAGAGTAAATCCTAAATCTGATTCTACCCATCTAGCTCGAGAGAGTGGATAAATTACGGTGTGGGTTGTTTTTATTTTCTTACCTTGTTGATGTTTGAAAGAAATCACTTGATTCGTGGTGGTTGTTCGAGAGAAAATTATCACCCTTATAGTCTAGCCTACCCATTTATATTTAGCTGATTGTTAGTAAATTCAACTACCCATATAGTGAAATTTGCTTATAGTCGATCACATCCCGAGAATTCCTCCCCATTATTGATATTTCCTCTGTATTGATTGTGTTGTAGCTAATAGTTAACAATCCAAACTCCCCCATCTGACGTTCGTTGTCACCCCTTAGATTTATTTGCATGTTATCGATAAATTCTATTCCTATAACCAATTAGACCACTTTATACTTCATAACTGAATTTTAGACACGTACCGCTCCCTGTGGGTTCTACCCCAACTCTTCGTTGGGTTTTATATTGAGCAATGATCGTTTACACCTAGAATCGTATGAGGTGTATTTGAAACGTTAATCAGGTTCCAACTACTAAGACCTAAAATTTGACTCTGTAACCTACGAAGTGGACCCACGGTTCGTCACTCCATCGACGGACTGTAGGTCCCAAAAACAGCTATTGTCTTAAAAATTTTTTTATCTAGGTCCTAAGGGGGTTCTAAATTTATTCATTGGTTCTTTTTGACTTCTTTAAGTACTAACAACTCTTCCACATGTACAATGGCACCAAAAGAGGCACCCGTTTAATCGAGGAGAGGAAAGTCAAAGTCGGTTGCACCCTCGGGTCGACTTCTTAATGAGTCAAGCAGAGAAGAGTACACACCGAGGCAAACTAGAGGCTCCCCCACTGCCCCTGTGACCATGAGGCGCGGGAATAGGCAGGTAGTTGTTTCTGATGAAGAGTATCCCTCCTCCACCATCCCCGTAGTTGCCCCCAGTCTGAAGAGGGGGCCCAGCATGTTGAGGAGCCGCATTCCGACTCAGAGTCGCAGTCCGGCTCAAGTTCTAGTTTTGCACGAGCCTCTACCTCCGATGCCACTAGCTCCGGAGAGGCTCATGACCCACCAGCATACCAATGTTCCCTGTTCTGCTGTCCACCGAGCCAAACATGTGGTGTTTTCATGGACAATTTTAGATATACTATGATGGGCAGTACCGGAACGAGCAGCTGATATAGGCCAGGACTACTGAGGAGTGTTGGGTACTTACTGGGAGCCTTCATATTGTGCCTACCATCAAGGATTTGTTCAAGCGGAACAAGTGTGAGTGGATGGCACTGAGTCTGGGCAAGTTTAGTGAGGAGATGACCTGCGAGTTCTACGGCTCCTACGCCGTGACCATCCGAAATGCTTTTCCCAAAAAGGCTAAGCCACTAGCTCAGCCACCACTACAATCTACCTTTATCCGGAACTTCTCCATTGACATTTCTGAGACCACTATTTGCCATTTTATTTACGGCCCAACCCATACTCTGCCGATTAAAAAAGCGTAGTATGACAACAGGATCGGGACCGTTCAGAGTGGGGAAATTCAGAGGGATGCCGAGCAAAGAGACACTTTACTACGATGGATCGCCCGTCATATTTCTGAGGATGGGGAGAGCATTGAGTGGGTGTGAAATACTATTTTACCTATCTGAAAGGCAACTTTGAGCTTCACTGCAAAGTTCTTTTGGGCCTATGTGCGTACTAGACTGTCCGCTACACAGGCGGACAACGTGGTTACATGCGATAGGGCTGTGATGTTGGCAGCACTTCTAGCAGGACTTGAGCTCGACTTCACCCGAAGTCTAATCGCTGAGATTCATGAGAGGGTCTTTAAGACCACCACTACTTTACCCTTTCCGTGTCTTATATTTCATTTGTGCAGGGAAGCTTCGGTGCCTATTTGGCATTGTGATAGGCTGACCGAGGCGACCAAGACTGTGGACATCGGCCTTATTAGAGATGATGCCAATCTTGCTGCACCAAGGAGGGATCCACAGGTTGACCTACATCCCTTGGGTGCTGATCTTGCTGCTGATGTGGAACATACTCAGGCTGATGACCCTACCATACCTCCCACTTCTGCGGATGCACATGCTCCCCCTTCCACCGCCACTAGTCAGGCT
This sequence comes from Solanum etuberosum, assembly GCA_029582245.1. Lineage (NCBI taxonomy): Eukaryota > Viridiplantae > Streptophyta > Magnoliopsida > Solanales > Solanaceae > Solanum > Solanum etuberosum. The sequence goes on from JAJONR010032245.1 coordinate 10,970, forward strand.
GCGAGCTCATCCTGAGCCACTCCCCCTTTAGGGTCCACTTTAGTTTCTCTGGCCCGACTCCAGAAGTTGGAGACCTAGATTGTCACGCCTTAAGTCCCATTAAGACGGACAGGCACCCGATGCCCTAAAGTCCCGAGAGAACCAACATGTAACCTGTGCTTACTATGCATATAACTATCACAATCTTAAGGTTGTGACAAGTTCACATAGGATGCGGTGATACGAACGAACATAAGTAGACCCAAAACTTATATACAAGACTTGGCCGTTGAGGCCACAACTTGTTAAGACACAAGACGCAACTGAACTATATACATTAGTCTACAAAGGCTCTAGAAGATAGAAAACCTTAGTTTAGGGCGGGACAAGGCCCCGCCTTACCCTTAACTATCATACAACAACAAAATAGGTGCCAAAGACTCGGTAAGCCCCGAATCAACTCGGAGTTTCACCAATAGCAGCTGAGTACCTGTGCTCCTACTAAAGAGGTGTACTAGCTGGAGTACCTGTGCCTGCACCATGAAATGCAGCGCCCCCGTAAGGGACGTCAGTACCAAAAAAATGTACTAAATATGTAAGGCAATAACATATGTAAAACAAGGTTCAAATGACATCAAGTATCCGTATATAAGTGCATCGATCAGAATAGGAGACCACCTTTGTTACTCTTGTGGGAGCATGTATGTTGCATTCATTTCTTTACTTTTCTGTATGTTTTGATCTTTATAAGGCATTTCATACAAATGACCAGCTGATCAGTGGTAGAAGAGGATGACCCATGCTAGGCATTTTAACCCTGGGATGCTGTTCTCATAATTACACAAATTGGGATCGGGCCATGCTAGGCTTTCGCCCCTGAGCTGCCACCCTTCTATACCAATTGGGATCGACCCATGGTAGGCATTTGCCCTTGGGCTTCCACCCTTAATTATACAGATTGCTTTACTTAGTTTCTTTAATCGTTTAGATTGTTGTTTTGGTGGTCATAATCATTTTTGAGATTTGGAACCATGAACCAGTAGTAGAAGACATGAAAATAATGACTCCAAGGTAGTAAAAATGACGTAAGGAGCTATGTAACATCAACGCATTACTTATGAGCTTAAATGGCACAATTGACTTCAATTAACTAAGAGGAGAATTTTCCAAGGTTGCTGTTGTGAATACCATTTCTATATTAGCACATAGGAGGATAATTATATAAATGTAGAGTAATGAACACACAATGAAGTGATTCGATACACTTGGAAGGGGGGAAATATTATTAGCTATATTGGAGATCTACACTTCCACCATGTTTCCTTGACTAGGAATAGCGCTTAGGAAACTCAGTTTGTTGATATTAATCACGATTATCAGATTTTATGCCAAAGAATATGGAATCGAATAGCCTTACATACCTTGCTATATAACTCAGATATTACAAGGAATTAACCTTCTTCCTTTCAGATAATTAATCTCAATGTATGCAACTTTCCCTTTTAACTTCGAATCTTCAAGAACATCAACTTCCCTTCACACTTAACTTGCAAAGATGAGGGTTTGTTCAAGAACCCTAGAAGAAAGTTGAGGTTGTTGTTTTAATCCTTAAGAGAAAAGAGAGAGAGAGAGAGAGAGATGGAGTTAATTCTAAATTTATGTGTTTAAAATGGAGTGGAAATAGCAGCCATTATTTATCTTATATCGAGCTTTCTTCACCTTTAATAATATCCTCTAGAACTTCCTTCTTTTTAGCTTCATTTTCAGCCACTAATTGGTCAAGTAGGTGATGCACCTACTTATGTACATCAAGCTGCTCAAAATGTGAAAGTAGGTGCTTCACTTAGTTGCCCTTTTCCTTAGTTGGGGTTAACTTACATTTGGCCTTGGCAGATTTGGCTGTTGGGCTTTAATTTTCTTTCCCTTTTATTTAACTTAGTTTGGGCCTCAAGTGAGTCCATTATCATAGGCCCAAATCTCATCCATAAACCTTGGCCTTTTTAACTAGATCCATATAGCTCAAGTAGGTGATGCACCTACTTGGTCCTTTGGACTGGTCAATAAGTCAAAGTAGGTGATGCACCTACTTGTCACCTACTCGCTTAGTTAAGTCAAGCAAGCAGCTCACTTATTTTATTCTATTTTCTAAATGTTAATCCCTTTTGCTTGAACTTAGCTCTTAATTTTCAACTTTAAGCTCAATTACCACCTTACTGTCTCGAGTTTAAATACTTCCGTTGGAGTTAACTTGCAGTACACATGCTGAAACGTGCAAGGCATCACATCACCTTCCGAGCTAGTTTAAACTAACGCTATTGATATAAGAAACATGGTCCGTCACCTATACTATAAGGCTATGTCAAGTATCACAAGAATAGAACAAGCATATGCATAATACGGGCAGTTAAATCCTTCCCCCCTTAAAACATTCGTCCTCGAATGTTAGTATGGTTATCCAACCCATACAAGTTCAAGCCTAAGTTAGTACTACTATTAATCACATTTAACATATACACTTATACTTACTTGTCAAGGCCTCAACTAAATATTTTCATCCTTCTCATCGATCTGAAAGAGATGATGATACTTCAATTGCATTGCTTCTTCCGCTTCCCATGTAACTTCTTCTATTTGTTGGTTCCTCCATGGTACTTTTACAGAAGCTACCTCTTTATTCCTTAACCTCTTAACTTGTCAATCCATAATTGCAATGGGTACTTCTTCATAAGTGAGATCTCCCGTAACTTGAACATCTTCGGTAGGAGTAATACGAGATGGGTCACTTATAAACTTCCAAAGCATCGAGACGTGAAACACCGGATGAACTGATGAATGCTCTTGTGCTAGCTCTAACTCATAGGCTACTTGGTGAACTCTTCAAATAATCTTATATGGCCCTATATAGCGGGGACTCAACTTTCCTTTTTTACCAAACCTCATTACCCCTTTCATTGGAGACACCTTCAAGAACACCCAATCCCCTATGGAAAACTCTAGTCCTCTTCTTCTAACATCTGCATATGATTTGTGTAGACTTTGAGCCATTGCTAGCCGTTGTTGTATCACCTTAACTTTTTCCATAGCTTGATGAACAAGATCTGGCCCAAATAAGGCAGTTTCACCCATTTCAAACCAGCCGATTGCTGATCTACATTTTCTACCATATAAAGCTTCGTAAGGTACCATTTTAATACTTGAATGGTAACTATTGTTATATGCAAACTCGATCAGCGGCAAATGATCATCCCAACTACCTTTGAAGTCTAGTATACAATCTCGCAGCATATCCTCAAGTGTTTGAATTGTACGTTCTGCCTGACCGTCTGTTTGAGGGTGAAAGGTTGTACTTAAATTCACTTGTGTTCCCAAACTCTTCTGAAATGACTTCCAAAAATTTGTAGTGAATTGAGCTCCCCTATCAGATATAATAGAGATTGGCACTCCATGTAGCCGAACTATCTCTTTAATATACAATCTTGCATACTCTTCAACTGTATAAGTAGTCTTCACGGGTAAAAAGTGTACTGATTTGGTGAGTCTGTCAACTATTACCCATATGGAATAAAATTTCCAAAATGGGCGAGGCAAACCAGTGACAAAATCCATGTTGATCATGTCCCACTTCCAAATTGGAAGTTCTATACGCTCCATATAACCTCCAGGCTTTTGGTGCTCTACTTTTACTTGTTGATAATTTGGACATTGAGCCACTAATTCCGCAATGTTCTTCTTCATGTCACCCCACCAATACATTTCTTTCAAGTCATGATACATTTTAGTTGACCCCGGATGAACAGAATATCTTGAATGATGTGCTTCCATTATGATCATCTTTCTTAGTTCATCTACATTAGGTACACACAATCTATTTTGACATAGATGTACTCCCTCTTGCGTAAGGTCAAATGCCTTTGTCATACCATGTTGTACATTCTCTTTAATTTGTAATAGAATAGGATCAGTGTACTGCTTCTCTTTCACTTCCAATACTAATGATGATTCTGCCGCATTTTTTACAATAACCCCTTCGTCTGGAGATTCAAGAAGGCGAACCCCCAAGCTAGCTAGTTGGCATAGATCCTTAGTTATTCCTTGTCTTTCCACAGACTGCCCATAAGTGCTTGCCATTATTTTATGGCTTAAAGCATGAGTTACTACATTTGCTTTACCGGGATGATACAAGATATCAATGTCATAATCTTTTAATAGCTCCAGCCATCTTCGCTGACTCAAATTTAGGTCCTTTTGCTTAAAGATATATTGCAAACTCTTGTGATCAGTGTATATGTCAACATGAACTCCATACAAGTAGTTGCGCCATATCTTCAAAGCAAACACAATTGCTGCTAGCTCTAGATCATGGGTTGGATAATTTTTCTCATGTGGCCGCAATTGCCTTGATGCATAAGCTATTACTTTACCATGCTGCATCAATACACATCCTAGGCCCACTCCTGAAGCATCATAATACACGGCATACCCTTCTATTCCTTCTGGAAGTACCAATACAGGTGTAGAAGTTAATTTATTCTTCAGCTCTTGGAAGCTTTTTTCACATGCATCACTTCATTGAAAATTGGTTGCTTTGTGTGTTACCTTTTATAAGGGTGAAGCAATGGAAAAGAGTCCTTCAACGAACCTTCTGTAATAACTTGCCAATCCAAGAAAACTACGGATCTCTGTAGGCGTTGTAGGTCTTGGCCAGTTTTTCACGGCTTCTATCTTTTGAGCATCAACCTTTATTCCTTTGTCAGATACAATATGACCTAAGAATGCCACATATTTCAACCAAAACTCACATTTAGAGAACTTCGCATACAACTTACGATCACAAAGAATTTGTAAAACCTGCCGCAAGTGATTAACATGGTCCTTTTTCGATCTTGAATACACCAAAATGTCGTCTATGAATACTATCACGAACACATCTAGAAATGGCTTGAACACCCTATTCATCAAATCCATAAAAGCTGCAGGTACATTTGTTAGCCCGAATGACATGACTAAAAACTCAAAATGACCATACCATGTCCGGAAAGCTGTCTTGGGAATATCTTTGTCTTTGACCCTCACTTGGTGATACCCCGACCTGAAGTCGATATTTGAAAAAAACTTAGCACCTTGTAACTGATCAAACAAATCATCAATTCTAGGAAGGGGATATTTGTTCTTAATTGTTACTTTATTCAACTGTCGGTAATCAATGCACATTCTCAACGAGCCATCTTTCTTACGTACAAACAAAACTGGTGCTCCCCATGGGGACATACTAGGCCTTATGAATCGCTTTTCTAACAAGTATTTTAATTGGTCCTTCAACTCCCATAATTCTGCCAAGGCCATTCTATATGGAGGGATGGAGATAGGTTGAGTATCTGGAATCACATCAATACCAACCTCTACTTCTCGTTCTGGAGGCAAACCCGGAAGATCTTTAGGAAATACATCGGGAAATTCATTTACCACTGGAATGGATTGAAGGGTTGGTGGCTCTGCATCTATATTTTTCTCTCTCACCAGATGACATATGTATCCTTTGGACATCTTCTTTACCTTAAGATAAGAAATAAATTTACCTCTTGGTGCCCCAATATTACCTTTCCATTCAAAGACTGCCTCTTTTGGAAAATGGAAATGCACCATCTTAGTTCGATAATCTACCATAGCATAACAAGAAGCTAACCAATCCATAACCATTATAACATCAAAATCTACCATTTCTAGCTCAACAAGGTCAGCCAATGTATCATGATCACAAACGATTACAATGCAATTACGATAAACCCTTCTAGCTATAAGAGACTCACCAATCAGTGTAGACACTTCAAATGGCTTCACTAATGATTATGGTGTTCTTTTGAACTTTCCAGCAATCAATGGAGTAACATATGACAATGTAGACCCTGGATCAATTAGTGCATATACAATGTGTAAAGATGGACAATGTACTTGTAACCACATCCGGCGAACCTTCCAAATTTTGTCGATCCCCTAGACCATATGTGCGATTCTGAACTCCACTAGAATTGCTGCTCCCCTAGCTCCTCTACCACGACATGTAGGCATCTGTAGTCCCCTACCTAAGGAAGGTGTTGATGAAGACGATGCAACAACTTATCTAGTAGGCTGTGCAACACCACCTATGCCACTATGAGGGCAATTTCTCATCATATGCCCCGATGTACCACACCAAAAACAAACATATGTCCCAAACCTACATGCACCTAGATGATTTCTTCCACATTGTTTACAAGGATGTCGAGGAGGCCTTGATTGGTTCGTACTTCGCTGCTCTTGATGACCCGCTATTAGTGAACATTGGATTTCACTTCTTTGCCCAAACTGATTGCCCCTAAACCCTTGAAACTGTGGTGGAGCACTAGCTGTAGAGTAGAAAGATGATGGCCTAGGCGGTCTGTTAAAGAACTGAGGCCTAAACTCACCTTGGGATTGTGCGAAATGCGCCATGGATCTGGCCCTCTTAGAATGCCCTGTTTTTGGCTCTTGTGTCCTTCTTATTTGCCTTTGATCCTCCAACTTTTGTGCAAAATCTTGCATCCTTGCTATATCCATATCTTTATTCAACGAAGCAATGGTACAATCTCTAATCAGATATGAATCTAATCTATCCACATATCACTGAACTCTATCCTCCATAGTAGCTACTACAATAGGATTATACCTGGCCAAGGAATTAAATTTGAGACTGTACTCTCTCACGCTCATACTTACTTGGTGGAGATTTAAGAACTGATCCGCACGAGCCTCTCGGATCTCCAATGGTAGATAATGGTCAAGGAATGCCTTTTTGAACTCTTTACACATAGCTGAAGATGCATATGTTCCCCTAGATTGCTTCCAAGCTTCATACAACAATATAGCCACATCCTTTAATCTATATGTTGCTAGCTCAAGTGCTTCTTTACCACTTACATGCATAACATCCAAAGTGCGTTGGATCTGATGTATAAAGTCTTGTGGATTTTCATTAGGATCTGACCCGGTGAATGATGGAGGGTCCAAATTAAGAAAATCATGTATCTACGTGCCAGCTACTCTATCTACCCCACTAGTGCCTGCAACCAGACCTTCTTCCCTTTGGTTGTGGCCAGCAACTATACAAGTCAATAATTTGACTACATTCTTTAAATCATGCTTGGTAGCATTCATAGGGGGTTCTTGAGGTGTAGCTTCCCTCCTTAGATCTTCTGGAGATGGAGGGGTTGGGGAAGTCTGTGATAGAGACTCATCTTGAGCCTCACTTTGAATAGCTTGACTAGGTGGTGGTTGGCTGGTCCCTTCTTGGGCAGCCACATCTACTCGCTTAACTGTACTTTTACTCCTTCTCGTAATCGGCATTTTTTCTATAATAAAACATTTTAGAAGTTAGATATGATTCACCTACAACATTGGTTCTATCGCACGATCTAAGAAATGAAAGAAAAGAGACAACTCCTACATGTCCCATAGCCTCTTGTTTATAAATGTGGTGCACAACACATCAATAAGCAATAATCTACACGAACACGGCTTTGTAGACTCCCTAGGATGACCTGCTCTGATACCACTTTTGTCACGCCTTAAGTCCCATTAAGACGGACAGGCACCCGATGCCCTAAAGGCCCGAAAGAACCAACATGTAACTTGTGCTTACTATGCATATAACTATGACAATCTTAAGGTTCTGACAAGTTCACATAGCATGCGATGATACGAACCAACATAAGTAGACCCGAAACTTATATACAAGACTTCATCGTTGAGGCCACAACTTGTTAAGACACAAGACGCAACTGAACTATATACATTAGTCTACAAAGCATCTAAAAGATAGACAACCTTAGTTTAGGGCGGTACAAGACCCCGCCTTACCCTTAACTATCATACAACAACAAAATAGGTGCCAAAGACTCGGTAAGCCCCAAATCAACCTGGAGCTTCACCAATAGCAGTTGAGTACCTGTGCTCCTACTAAAGAGGTCTACTAGCTGGCGTACCTATGCTTGCAGCATGAAATGTCGCGCCCCCGTAAGGGACGTCAGTACCAAAAAAATGTACTGAATATATAATGTAATAACATATGTAAAATAAGGCTCAAATGACATTAAGTATCTGTATATAAGTGCATAGATCAGAATAGGAGAGCACCTTTGTTACTCTTGTCGGATCATGTATTTTGCATTCATTTCTTTACTTTTCTGTATGTTATGATCTTTATAGGTCATGTAATACAAATGATCAGCTGATCAGTGGTAGAAGAGGATGACCCATGCTAGGCATTTTAACCCCTGGGATGCTGTCCTCATAATTACACAAATTGGGATCGGGCCATGCTAGGTTTTCGCCCCTGAGCTGCCACCCTTCTATACCAATTGGGATCGACCCATGCTAGGTATTTTCCCCTGGGCTGCCACCCTTAGTTATACAGATTGCTTCACTTAGTTTCTTTAATTTTGAGATTGTTGTTTTGGTGATCATAATCATTTTTAAGATTTTGAATCATTGACCAGTAGTAGAAGACATGAAAATAATGATTCCAAGGCAGTAAAAATTACGTAAGGAGCTATGTAACATCAATGCATTACTTATGAGCTTAAATAGAATAATTGACTTCAATTGACTAAGAGGAGAATTTACCAAGTTTGCTTTTGCGAATACCATTTCTATATTAGCACATAGGAGAATAATTATACAAATTTAGAGTAATGAACACATAATGAAGTGATTTGATACACTAGGAAGGGGGGAATATTATTAGCTATATTAGAGATCGTACACTGCCACCATGTTTCCTTGACTAGGAATAGAGCTTAGAAAACTCAGTTTGTTGATATTAATCACAATTATCAGATTTCATGCCAAAGAATATGGAATCGAATAGCTTTACATACCTTGCTGTATAATTCAGATATTACAAGGAATTAACCTCCTTCCTTTCAGATTATTAATCTCAATTTATGCAACTTTCCCTTTTAACTTGGAATCTTCAAGAACTTCAACTTCCCTTCACACTTAAATTGCAAAGATGAGGGTTTCTTTAAGAACCCTAGAAAAAATTTGAGGCTGCTATTTTAATCCTTAAGAGAAAAGAGAGAGAGATAGAGCTGGAGTTAATTCTAAATTTATGTGTTTAAAATTGAGTGGAAATAGCAGCCAATATTTATCTCATATTGAGCTTTCTTCACCTTTAATAATATCCTCTAGAACTTCCTTCTTTTTAACTTCATTTTCAGCCACTAATTGGTCAAGTAGGTGATGCACCTGCTTATGTACATCAAGTTGCTCAAAAGGTCAAAGTAGGTGCTTCACCTAGTTGTCCTTTTCCTTAGTTGGGCTTAACTTATATTGGGCCTTGGCATATTTGGCTGCTGGGCTTTAATTTCTTTTCCCTTTTATTTAACTTAGTTTGGGCCTCAAGTGAGTCCATTATCATAGGCCCAAA